>CM073770.1:84099550-84368150 GCA_037158775.1 Hetaerina titia
GGCGGCCGACAGCTCAGGTCATTTGCGCCATTAGGGATGGATGGGAAAGGATGAAGGGTGGAGAGAAACCCGGCGTTAGCCTTCCGTTACCCTTTCGTTAAGAGCAGGCATTAGCCTCCGCAGCTTAACGTCCCATCCGACGGACGGCGTACTCACTCAAAGTGCCCTCCACAAAGCACCTCAAGTAGGGATCGGGATACCACTGAAAATACCTGTCGCCGCCGGGATTCGGACCCGGGCCCTCTCGGTGGGAAGCCCGTACGTTAGCCACCGCACCATCCCGATCCCCCTGCTTTCTCAAGGAGGAGGGAGTTGATGACTGGGACGTTGACCGAGGGATGTCTAAGAAAAGACTCGTAAAAACTTGATTATGGAGCGTAGTATCTATGCGCGGAGAACGTGGTCACTGAAGCAGGAGGATAGACTTAGATTGGAGGCTTTTGAAATGTGGGTGTGGAGAAGGATGAGAAAGTGAAATGGAAAACAAATGAGCAAGGGCTAGTTGGGCGAGGAGAGGAGATTTTTGGGAAAAATCACAAGTTGGTAGGAAAAAAGGATGAAGGGCTTATTGATCGGCAGAGGGATGTTGAAGATTGTAATAGAGAGGAGAATATTAGGCAAACGAGGAAAGTGAAGGAATAGGATAGGATGTTGGACGGGATGAAGAGAGGAAGTATACAGAGATGAAGAGGGACTTTTGTAGAGCAGGATACTAGATTGTGTTTCAATAGGAGATTATTTATTTGGTACTCCTAACAAAACAAAATCCAGCAACCTACTCTGCATCACGTCCCTCTTTATCTCTGTGTACTTAAATATATACTAGTATATAATGCCCAAAAGCATAAATGTAAGGGCTAGTCACAGACATAACAAGGGCATAAAACACAACAAAGACAAGGTTTTGTTTTTATTTTTAATAATTCAATGAAACGACCGCCTTTTTCGCAGGCATTAGCTCAGATTACTGTCTTCTTCCTTTAATCTAAAAAGGTGGTTTTGCAATCGAAATATTGAAAAAAACAAAATGTTTTTTTTGATTTTTGCAGGGTTTTATGCAATCTTCACGCCATGAGACAACATTTATAATCGCTTTTATTAACATTTTCCGCGAATACGTGTGTGTGACTATTTATATATTCACCAATATTCGCGGAAAATTTTACACATTGTAGAGGTACATAAATTAGCTGTTATGTAGCAACTACGTTATCCATTCCCGAGGTGAGTTCATTATTAATGCACGTTGCAATTATTATCGCATAAATTTTACGCTAGGTCACTGAAAATGGGCCACCAAATCCATGATTGCACAATGTGCTTTTCGGCGCAGTCTCGCACATGGGGAGAGAGGGCGAAGAAAAAATATCCAGAAATGTACTTTTAGGAATGTTATGTGACGCATGCTAAATTCCACTGCCCTCATTATCAAGCGAATTCCTAAAATATTACCGAACATTCCTATAAGGAAGGAGTTTCTACGTAACATTTTATGTCAGGCTTTTGGGCAATGTTATCGGGAAAACACCCTCAGAAGTCTTATATAAATATTCTAAAAACTATTCATGAGTGTACAGGCTGTAATACGAATTACCATAGCAAGAATCAGAGCAGAATCCATAAGCAGAACTAAATTACGGAATGCCTCGAATGCCTAATTATACCGATTCTTCTTTTTGAAAAATTTTAAACTACATAATTACTCTCAAGCACTCAATTAAGCAATTAACATAGCTCAAACCTTAAGTAAACGATATTCTATTACAGATGACGTAAATATCGTTTTCAGATTGAATTAAGAAACTTTGTTAAAGTTGGAAAATCCAAATACACTTGAGAATAACAGTGGGGCCAATGAAAGTTAGGGTTAATTTCTTCATCCCTCATGCGAAATAATGAACGGTCTTCTTTAACCGATCGTTCAGGGATGATTGATAGCAAAGTAATGAATTGGGCTAATTTGCTTCGTTTACGTTACTTTCACCGTTCAATGATAAATGCCATTGAAGAACTCATTTATAATTTTATGCTCCAATATCCTTACCCAAAATTGGATGAAACAACTAAAATTCACGGTTGGTGCGAGTAAAAAAAACGTGGAATCACTACTTCGGCTACACTATTAGTACATTCCTCAATGTAGAATATTACCTTAATAATAAGTGTAGAGATTTTCATTTAATTCCAAAATGTGTGGGTGAAACAGTGAGACTGCTTACTCCTCCGCAGAGAAAGTCATCTCATCTGCTGCCATTTTGGCATTCCATATTCTGGTCTAACATTCCCTCTATTGTCATTATGGATGACACCGGTTTTCCTATTTCTCAATCGATGCGATAAGGATACGCGCACCGCTAAGCTGCAGTTATTATGCTTTGATTTGGAACAGTACCAACTGTTCAGGTGGAAATTTTATCGCCCGGAATAGGTTGCAGGAAAGGCGAATTCTGAACTTCAATTTTCTACGGATCAAAACAAATTTCTGTACCATCTTATGTGTCGTGCATTATTTGTTCTTTCCAAACCAAAAAAAAACGTTTGTAAGTTAACAGATGTAACACGATGAGCTCTTTACAAAACTTCTCGAAAACGTATGCGTTCACCTTCTTTGCACAAGACGGAATTCTGAAAAGTCCTCAGATCTGATCATATAAGGCTTAAGGATCCGTTCTGGGATTTCACTAATGTGAGTTGAAAGGAATTGGACTAAGATCTTCAAATGTCCAAGTCAGTACTGTGCCTTTTTGAAGAGGAAATAGGGACATATTTCCGCTGTTCACTGCTCATAAAAGTATTTATTTATCAAACTTTTGAAAAGTAGAACCGGTTCATAAGATTTTTACTAGCATAGAAATAATTAAAGAGCATGGGAATAACTGGAGGTGAGAGTGAAAGTCGGAGGGGAATTCGTAAAATCGGTTAGGTTTACTGATGATCAAGCTTTAGTTTGTCAGTCAGTCAAGGGGTTGTTAGCATTGCTGAGTGAATTGGGAATTCAGTGCGATAGAAATGGGATGGGAATCAATATTAATGAAACAAAGGTTATGCGACATTCAAGGAAAGAAAAAGGGAAAGCTAAATATTAAAATAGGAGGGGAAAAAATAGAGCAGGTAGAACAGTTTACGTATCTCGGAAGCGTTTTGGACCAACACGGTCAAAGTAGTACGTAGTAAAGTAGTAAAAATCTGTGGAAAAGTACAAATCTTTCTTTCTTTTTTGGTATGGATATTAAATACTTCCACGAAGTGAAGCCTGAAACAATAGAATACAAAGTAGTAGGGACGTAAGGAGAAGAATCTCGCTAAGCAAAGAGGCCTTCACAAGGAGGAGGGAGTTGACAGGAACGTTGAGTAAGGATGTCAAGAAAGGACTCGTAAAAACTTATTATGGAACGTACGGCGCGGAAACATGGTCATTGAAGCAGGAGGATAGATGTAGGTATGGTGGGCGAGAAGAGGGTATTTTGGGATAAATCAAAAGGAGGCAGGAAAAATGGATACAGGGCGTAATGAGCGGCAGTGGGATGTTGAGGACGGTAATTGAGGTGAGAATGTTAGGCAAACGAGGAAAGGGCAGGATCAGGATAGGGATGTTGGACAGGATAAAGGGAGGAAAGAAGTACACAGAGATGAAGAGGGACCTGATGTAGAGTAGGTTGCTGGATTGTGCTTTGTTAGGAGTTACAAAATATTTATTTGGTAGTTGCGTCCATCCAAAAACCTACCTTAACCGGTAGATTACCAAACAACATAGACAGATAAACGTCTTTGTTCGGGCGTAACTGAGACCATAAGGTCCCTTCTTCCTTTTAACGCATTCGGTTTGAAGCCACCTGATTTTCAAACTATTTTGTTAACATTAACCCATCTTTCAGCGACATTATTACATTTATCTGAATGAACTTATAAAATTATTTAATTTCACAAGGATTTCCAATGGTAAAGGACTATATTTTCCTGGTGTTACTTTCAATCTCGATAATAACCCCAATCAAGTAACCCATAGTTGGTATTTATTAAAAAAATACTGTAAATAATAACACGTTTAATTTCAAATTAACGTGATTACAAATCGTTTTCATCAAGTGACGCTTGCGAGTCCCTAATACAATATATCCATTTTGCTTCGTCCATTCATTCGTCAGTCGTAACATTGCGAAACGAATTCCTTCGACTCGTGTACGCATATTTGGCAAATTGGAGAATTTCTCTTCCAATTTTTGGACGCCTTTAATTATCATAATGATAATTACGTCTCATAGTCAAGAATGCAGTGAAATTAATGAAGGTGTCCAAAAAAAAGATACATATATATCAGGAAGTTGACACGCATTGTATTTTTTTGAAAGGAAATATTTCAGGTTATTACCCACAGAGAAAGTGAATACGGACCTGAAAATTCTTTTATATTGTGTCATTCGAAAGCGGCAATGTTCTTTCCGCCTGTTCGTTATTTGTTCCAATTTTTGGAAAAGAATATTAGCAAGGACTCTTCCGCAGGTTCGAATGCTACTACTAGGGCAATTATTTATCCCATACAGCAACATATTGTAAATCACGTGAATTCAATTGGTAGATATACCAATAATGTAAATAAACCTTTTTCCTTTGGTTTTGTTTTTTTAAATTATGGGTAATGGCTAAAAAAATCAAATTATTATATTTCCTATACTATATAATAGCTGAAGGAATTGGGTTGAGTAAAAGCCCACCTTTTTAGAGTCAACGTAGGCGTTTCGTGCATTTTCGAATGAAAATATTTGTCCTGCGGCTAGTCGAGGAAAATAGTTAGCGCAAATAGTTTCAAAGCGTGTAAAACAAGCTTTCCCTTTGTTTATTTTCATTTAGTGCAATTGAAGGAAAGCGACTTAAAAAAATTACGCTCCCCTCGTAAAATGACTATCAAGGATCGCTAGTCTAGTTGGGTCGCTCCTACGGTCACTTTTTCTCGTGAAGAATACATTAAAATAATTAGAATATATTAGGTTGGGGAAAAAGAAATCCATTATGTGCTCGGTAGATGGTTATAGTGATTGACATCTCGTAAAATATAGATCAAACAATTTCAAGTTTATGCTCGTTGTCGAGGTGATATTTGACACCAAAAAAATCTTTTGCTGTTTTTTGTTTGTTCCATTCCGTATTATATCGCCTGGAATTTTAATTTGGCAATTTAATTTCTCTATTACATAAGGTTTGAAATTGGACCACAGGTTAGCTATAACACTTTAGCACAGGCACCTCATGTGTCGTAACCTTCCCAAGTATTCTTCCCATATATGTCATACCTCATTAGAAATAATGGATGCTGATAGTTAATCATGATGGAATGAATTATAATGGTATATCTTACTGCGTTGCACAGTTATGTTGCATCGGTACATTAGTTGCGTAATCTGACGAAAAGATTAATTCGGTCCCTGCGGCTACATGCAGCCGAAGGCGACCCTTGTTATGCGGCTCTCGGCCTAATTAAGATAATTGTTCTCTTAAGAGAGAGAACGCATAATTTAATTGCGAGCTTAATTGAAGAAATATGCAAATATTTTCTTCTGTCACTGAATTGGGAAATTTGTAAATAATGAGGAGATACCATCAGCGTTATTCCTAAAAAACCAAAGTTTGCTCGACTACATTCCTCCAATTTTCACCATTCAATGCAACCTCCCGGTAGCCCTTTCAATTTGCATTCCTCTTTGTATGGTCAAGGTATTTGTCATTTGCTCTCCTAAATTTTGATCTAATGCATGTGCCACCTCGCTCGTTTACAAATTTGAACGGACAGTGTTTTTTAAATATGTAAATAACTGCTTATCTATCCTATCTCCTCTGTTTCCTTATGCATATATCTAAAATGTTCCTACACATGGCAATGCGACCTACGATACCAGCAACATAACGCAAGTGAACTCAAGGGACAAAGGACTGGCACTGAACGGCCACTGGCACGATCAATACCGTGCCAGTTATTTAGATCAGCACCACCACGTGCGAAATTCTCCAGTTCGCGTATGTCACAAATTATAGCACGAGTTCCTTTTTCTCTACCACCTGCGGTTTCCAGTGGTCGTACATTCTCCACCCAGCTTCAGTTGGACCGGGGTTGCTCGGAGGCACCACCCTCATTTCAACCCCCGGTCCTCCGGCCCATAGCCCAATGTTTTGAGGAACCATTTTTGAATTACGATACTTAGTGCCGTTTGTTTGTTTTATTCCCTCACCCCCTTTGTAAGGTTCCATAAGATATAAACTTATCATTCACCCATCTTACATACAAGTAATCATCGTTGTCTGTACTTAAGCATAAAAAAATTACCTTTTTTCTAAAAAAACGCATTTAGGTTTGAAGAATGCATTTTTACTACGATTTTCTACTGATCACATCAACTGTATATTATTCTGTAAAAAAATATACACTACCACTTAATTTACAACTTATTTCTAAATTTTATACTATCAGAATGCATACACATACAGTCCCTTTTCCTTCCCGAATCCCTTTGAACAAGATTATTAAGGCTTATATAATTCTGAAACAACGAATTCATTTGTGAAAGTTTGCACAATGTGAATTCTTTGAGGCTCAAGGTTGATTCAAATTCTCATTCTTAAAGAATGTCTGAAATATTGAAATAATAAACTTTACGAAATATTCTTCTCTCACCTTCCCCAAGGGACTGTAATGAAATGGCACACCACTCCTCTTCTTCAAAACCCTTACGTAATTTAAGGACAGCCCTTTAAACTCTCCGCTGCAGAAGCGCCCCGGCATTAAGATTGAAAATGAAAGATCGGATTCTTCCGGGCACATCCTATGGACGAATTAATCCTTCCCGGAGCATTCACTGGGTCAAGATATTCATTTCTCCTTGCGTTTCGATGTCCGACCCGACCGTCGTATTCGGAAAAAACCTATCGCCGCCTTCAGGGTGGACATGAATAACCTAAACCGGTGGACATCTCAAGAAGGATTCCCCGAACTTAAGAAACGGCATCAGGCGTTCTTTGTTAACGTTTCTTTACGTTCGTCACAGCAAATAAAAATCACTGGGTATACTTCCACAATTCTTTTTCATAACCGTTCATGGTTTCAACACCGGGTGCTATTAACCGACATCTGATCCGATACCTAGATTGTGAAACGCACTGCCGAAAAATGTTGATTGGTGAAATATAACAAATCTAGGCATTTTCCGAATGATAATAATAATAATAATAATTTATTCATTTTAAAAATGGTACAACCATATTAAATGTCGTCAATATAAGCATTATTTAACATATAAACATACTTTCTTAAATGTGATGAACATTGTCACAAAAGAATTCATTCAATGAGTATAGTGGGTGAGCAAGTAACCAGGTATATACCCTATTCTTGAAACTCTGGATACCATCTGATTTCAACTGAGTAGGCAGATAGTTATACAGTCTTATGTTCATATTGTGAAATGTGTTGTAATTAAAATTTTTCAGAAATTCTCCGAGAATGAGATTGAAAGTTAAAAAAAAAATAGCAAAAGCATAAGAGAACGGATTCCACTTTAACAAAATCACAATGTTTTCATTTTATTATTTTTTTTTCACTAAGCGGTCCCTGGAAGACCGATGCCTATAGTAGAGGGTTAAACGCGCTGGCGCCACCCGCGCACGCGCACTCCTCACTGGAGAGAAACAACCGGTGTCATGATTTGGGCACACCGTCGCCAGGTGGCAGTGGGATGCCTTCCGCCACCGATTCACCGAATGCCGCGGCTGAAGCGCGACCGCGAGAACGGAGCCGAAAGGGGGGCGGAAGGGGTATCCTTCCACCACCACCCACCCGCTGGTGAGTCGTGACGTCACGCGCGCGGTCCCCCACATCTTCCAGCAGCCTTTCCCTCTCCCTTTCTCTCCGGCAAAACTTTTCCGTCCCTCTCTCTCTCTCCCTAACAACCTGCCCCACCCCTCCTCCTCGCCCCTCCTCACTCCACCCCGTCTTCCCCCTCGCTCTCACCTTCATCCGACGCCCCCCTCCCCTCGTCTCACCCCCTTCCACATGCACCCCACCCATTCGAAACCCCTCCCTCATCCTTTCCCTCCGTCCACAACTCTTTCCAGTAGGCCCTCGGTCCCCGTTGGTGCAGCACCTTTAAGAGCTGCTTTCTGAAGACTGACAGCTTTACTTTTTTTGCTACAAAACTGCCAGAAGACGAAGAAGGGGGGAAAAATCTTCAGGAGTCTTCGAAAAGCGGAGGGTTAAACAAGGTGCGCACAGTCTTTGCCGACTCCAACGAAATCCAAGGGAAAAAAATATACACAAGTGTCCTTGCGCATCACTTGGGTGTGTACATGGATTATTTAGTTGTCGACGGCGTTAAGTGACTCGATTACATCGGAGGGTTTCCCAGTGCGATAAATTAATTTTCAACCGTCCCCCCCCCCCTGACGAGTGTGTCTCACTAAGGATAAGACGGTCCCGCCGACAGCACCAACATCAACCGAAACCAGCACCATCGCCTTCTCCTTCGGCCGTCCGCCCACACGAGGAGACTTCGGTTCGACACCCCGTGGGAGTAGGTGCGAGCCGCACAGCTGCTAGGATTTAAGAACACAGAAAGGTAACGTGCTCTTTTCTACGAGAAATATTTTGCCTCCCACCGTCGCAGACTTTCGAAAATGTCAAGAGGGAGGGGAGTGTAAAAAGTGGGATACCGATCCTCCCAAAACGTTTTAGAAAAGGTCCGATCGACGTTTTAAAGGCTTCTTTTCGTACTGTCAGCAGGAAATGATTGTCTGGCATAAGGGTAAACAAATATTGTGTCATAAATAAGACAGTCTTGTCAATGGGAAGGAGACGTGTATCAAGATACTCGAAGGGTGACATTCTGAAATAGTATCCCCGATAGTATTTGATGAAATGAAACTTTGGTTCTAACGTGAGCGAAATTCCACAAATCCTTATTCGACATAATCGTCCCTATCGGAGTGATTTCAACGGGCAGTTGGAATTTTACATGAACTTCTTCGTCTTTTCACTGGTTGTCCCAATGTCTGTCGCGACTTCACGATGGAAAGTAGGCTGTGCAGTGCCGAAAGTGAGAGTTTCTCATTCTGGAAAAATGTACAAACGAGACTAATTTAGTCCCTCCGGCAAAGTCAACCTTTCGTGACCCCCTTCCAAAAAAACTTCCCTTCGTCAACCCTTCGTCTGATTTGACTGTGAAAGAAATTCTGACGAATGGTGGAGACCGCGTGATTACTTAACGGGCTTTCTCATTTCTCGTGTTCCTTTAGATACATATTTTCAACTAAATTATTGCGAAAGACGAATTTGAATTTTCATTAATTTTCAGCCTGCACGCCACCATTTGAAACCGTTGGTGGGCGTATCAGACACTCCTCTAACGCCTTCGGCGTCGAAATTCTTCTTACGGCCTTGTCTGCTACGTTACTGTTCTTTCAAGTTTATAATTAGACGTTGCATTTATGCGCAATTCCATTCATATAGATATATATAATCAAATTCATGAGACAGGCACTCTCCAACAGTAGTTGCACGACTCATTTTTTTATTTTCCCAGGGGTTTCAAAATATGTCAAAGTAACAATGGAGTCTCAGACCATGAATTAATTTGCTATTATTCAATGATTAAGGATGCTGCATATGCTGGCTTTCTATTCATGCGCGGAGTACAGCTCTCTCTCTCTCCCGCTATCTTCTCGCTTTTTAATGATTCTAGGCTAAACCTCATACCAATATGTGTATCTCTGAATTAAAGACTTTCCACCGCCAGAAATCCCAAACCCGTATTACTTGAAAGAGATATTATGTGATGTCAATGGGATCGCAGATAATTTGAGGGTATAAAGGTCACAGAGGTGTAGTCGTGCGATCTTAGCCGTGTTTAGATTACCTGAATGTACTGGAAGCCCATCGCAGACGCCCGTCACGTCGTTTGCAGAACGTTCAGACAGTTGAGAGTCAGCTTGCAGCTGGAGAAGGGGCACTACCACTTGCTTCCAGGCAGGAGGCAGCAGGGAAGTCCTGCATTCGAACTCAGCTGATCAATTATTAACTCTTATTTCTCCGCGTTCGCGAAGGGCGCCCTCTCTCCCTTTCAGCCAGCGAAAACCTTCGGCAGCCACATTTGTCGATACCCCCCCCCCCGGTCCTAAATCGCACTACATCTCTTAGGTAGAAACGTCACGGTCTCGCGGTTTGCAGTCCCTGACATTTCGGTCTCCTTCCTCCCATTCCTTGGAGAGCATCGCCAAAACGTCGTCCATAAACTTTTATTTCTTAACATAAATATATATATATATATATATATATATATATATATATATATATATATATATTTTAAAGTTTTCTATGTTTTTCACGCGTGTCTCCCCAACTAAACTGCCCGGTTTAACGAGAAGCGGATGAAAGTGTCTGGTTGTTTCTCTCCCGATCCCGCCACTCTCACACTCCTCTCCTCGTCAGAGAGCTCGCCGTTTGCCCTCGATACAAGAAGGCTTTTTTTCCACAGACCCCCGGCTCTCTCGTTCTGGCGAAAGAAAACGTCGTTTCCGGAGGCGTCGAAGCGCGCGCGCCTGGGCGTTGTTGTGTTCCGGGGCGCCAGTCCATCGCGCTCGAAATTCGATGTCGATGCATCGAAATCGAAATTCGAGCCGAGTTTGAGGATGTCGAGACTCGCGAACGGATCCCTAAAGTGAGCGTCTCTGACGATTCGGTCTGGGATTCTAAGGAATTCTAAGTTTACGCCATGTCCCGTAGTATGAGGAGCTGAAAAATGTTAATTTCGGTGATTATTTTTTTAATTTATCAAATGAAATCGTTTTTGCGGTTGTTAATTACAAGAGGACGACGCGGATTTGTCTATAACTATATGGCATAGACTTTTATTCGGTACAGGAATGATATATAATCAACAAGTATCACATACATATATTGCTTTCTTCATATGCAATTTCAGTGTGCATTTTTTGCATTATGTTCGAAAAATTCATGACGCATTGGTTTACCATAGTATTCCACCAAACGTATAAAAACATTAACCGCTTCTTTTGCAAACGCCATTCCATCTTCATCAATAAGAAAGCCAAAAATTAGTCGAGTGTCTCAAAGGAAATTGCTAAGAAACTAATGAGAGTATTTTTTCAGTAATTTGTTTGATTTGCGAACGTTTTACAAGACGAATAGAATTCCAATAGTCATTCAATTTTCTAATGTTTACGCTAAATGATCTATCTACTCTTTGTTTATTCTGTAGCGTGTTTGTTTGAGTTGTGTACTTGAAATTGTTAAAAAAAAACCTGAAGAGCTCCCGAAGTTCTTCATTGTCATTCAGGAATCTCGACGAGTTGAATACTATAAATTTCGTCTCCAATGGAATGGCGGGGGAAAAACCATGAGATGGCATGCGTTGCGGGTGCTCTTTCGACATGCGTCGAACACCTGAGTATGGATCCTTCTTCAGATTGATCTTGAATATATTTGAAAGCTGTATTCGGGCCGCCTCGTACCGTCTCACGAATATGGCGCTGTTTTATTCAAATCGTTTCCTACGCTTTTGAAGTACCGGGCATAACGTCGCCGAATCGGATCGCAGTAAATTATTATTATGCTTTGCACGCCGGGGAAGGATTTGAGCATAACAACGCTCAATACGTTTTGGAGAAGGATGTACCGAGGTAACGTAATGACATTTTTGAGTATACACGAGTACACCGTACGTATCCCTAGACGTCATATTACGGTGGCAACATCATCCACATCTGAACCATCACACTATTCAGAAAGCCACCTCTAGGATGAGTGGTGTGGGACAACAGCCTTACGTGCACAAATGTGGGTCATTCACGCATATGAATTTACATTTTCTCATACGCACTTACAATTTGAAACCTATACAGATAATGCAGCAGTCGATTTTCATGACTTTCGTGGAAGGTTTGCTCAGAGAAAGTAATTATATTCACTCGACACTCGAGCATCAGATATCCCGATTACCTGGCGAATGTTTTCATCAATTAACATAACCGAGTCAGGGAGAATTTCCAAGGGGTTTTACGCAAAATAGCCGTCTCCGCTAACGGACAGACAGCGAAGCACAAGTGAGCAAGGGAATCCTGATTGATAAGTCGACAGTCGCGAAGAAGATAAACGGTTGCTTGTCACACATTACGTCTCCATAGCAACTCACGAAGCTCCCGAGATAATGTGAGCGTCATTATATATCCGCACTGAATATAAACAGATTTAGAAAATGCCCGCTCGAAGTTATTCATTGAGAGGGGAGATACGAGATTGGCCGCTTGTTATTCTCGGGCTATACCGTCGCAATTCACTCCACCACTACGCCATTCAAATTCCTCCGCCTCGATTTATCGTTGCTCGCATGCTTCATTCTTTCCCGGGCACCCCGACGTCAATGAAGTGGGAGACTAGAAGTGGATTTATTAGAAATTGGCTAGGTGGGTACTTTCTATTTTTCGAACCCCATTCCTTTCCTTCCCCTTTCTTTTCTTTGTTTCCTTCTTCGCCTCGCTAACTCCATGAATATGCAGACGAGGGTGGTAGATGAGTCTAGAAAACAGACCCGGTTTCCAATGCTTTCTCCGAATATGCAACGGCAATTGCAGTACCATCGCATGAACCTTTTATACCACGATGTTCATACCGATGCTTCTCTGAGATGAGGACATTGAAGAGGCGTAAATGTTACACCTCGCATAATTATTTCACCAATACGGATTCTCAGCATTTTTCACTACCGTTTTAATGTCATGAATACCAACTCCTGCCTGGACTGGGATTAACGTTTGCCTTTGGGATTTACTCCAACTAGTTTTACAGCATAGGTGCAATGCCATGATTCTGGAGAACAAAAAGTTGACGCGAGTATGCGAGCCATTAAGAAATTCCCGTGTGTTAAACTTGAGGAAGAGCTGTCGAGACCGTATGATGTCCTTCAGTCCGGCTCAAGGTATAGTTTTTACGGGAACTTCTCTGTCGTCACCTTCGATTGCTGCTCATACGGCGTTGTACAGTTAGTTCAGCATTAGTGAAGGGAGGGAGGAGATATTAAGCTGTTCCCGCGTGGATGGAATGGAAGCCGACTGGCATGAATTCTTGACAGCATGACCGACAATAGCTCCATCCCTTCAGAAGCATGTCCGATCGCCGGGTATTTCCTTTTCACTGCAAACATATTTTCGAGGTACGATTTATACTTCAAACTTTCATGTCGCATCATTCCCAACATTTAACTGCTTGCTTCGATACTTGATGCTTGTACCTCTGATTTTTTTTTCTTCGTGTCGGATGTTTTCATAAGAATCTCCTTTCCATCTTTTTCCCCGGGAAAATTCCTTTCCAATCCTGTGATTTTCATTATTTCAGCGAATAAGAGCGAGAAAAGTTGTAGTTCCTCAATTGCATTCCTACGTAGAGAGCTTAATGTTTCTCTGCACTTTTCTCTAATTTCGAATTGAACCCCCGAAAACAATTGTCACACTTCTAATCGAAATCTCCGCTTCGGAAAACAATTTGCCCCAACCCTTGACACAATCGTCTTATCTAAATGAAAAATGACTCTTTGAATTGTATTAAAATAGCTGATTTCTATCAACGGATGTTGATTTTTACATAATCCTTACCCAGGACCGGGTAGAAGTGAATTCGAAGGTATGCCGTTTTCTATGTCCCATTACATGTACTGAACGTCATGAGATCGTGTGTTAACATAAAACTGAACCTCCACAATCCGTAAGAGATTGCTTAATTCTGTCCCTCTTAATGTGGGTGCCAATATCTTCAAGATTAGGTCATTCCGTTCGCTTTTGGTACATTATTCAGTTCTCAAAGCCATGACCCCTAACCTCAGGCAGTAATCTACATGTACCAGGTGGATATCGGCACAATTATTCACCATATCGTCTCTTCAAAATACCAATATCTAGAAAGCACAAAATTTCCATCGCTCTAAGCAAAGAAAATTTCGATTGCCCCCAAGAGGAGAGAGGCTTGAAATGAGATGCTCGCTTGAAGAATGAGAGTTTTTTTCGCTATTTTGAAGTTTACGAAAGTAATCCTTTCACTCACCGAAAAGGGTCCCATGAATAAATTATGAACGCTTCAGGGCCCTATGCATTTATTTTGCGTTCGCCGCTGCACGACGAACGGTCGAGTCGGGCCCCTTCCCCCCCCCCTCCCCAGTTGGAAGACTGGAAGCTCGTGCTTCTTGGTCGCCTCAGCAACTCTCCCGAAAAATAAAATACACACGATCGTCGACATCTCTGAATCCCATTCTTACCTCGTAGCGAAGGCGTGAACAAATTCGACAAAGAATCAGTGGCAGTTCTGTCGACGGCCGGAAAGCCCGGTGTCGACGACGGTCGCGGGTGCGGCGCGTGGAATTCCAAGCGCGATGCTTATCCATCGGGAAGGGGCGGGTGTCGAAGGCGCGGGGGAGGAAGGGAGGTGGTGGGAGGGGAGTAATGCATCAGAAATGGTCACCGTGACGGGTCGGTCGTCCGTCGCATCGCCTAGCGCTGAGCGTCGCTGGGAGTCGACGGCGATCGCGATACGATTTAAGAAGAGATTGGTCCCGGGAATCGGTAAAAAAATTTTACCCAGTCGGGGTTTATTTGGTAAGCCAGGAGGTTGCAGAATTCTCGCAGACCGAGGGAGCACATAGACTCGTGATTCACGTGGCCTCTGAGAAATATGAACGCATTGTTTCTCCTTCGACGTACGCAGAAACGAATGTTGTATTCATTTTTTTTCATAGCGTGAATCGCAACACGGTTCGTTTCGTCGACTCACAAACTGTATTTAAAATAAGACGACATCGACTTGACGATACAGCCAGCATCAAACCGAACATAGGTACCTACAATGACAGAGGAATATAGAGTAATATCTCTCGTCAAGTTTGTTGAGTTTATTGCTTCTTCATTTTTATGGTCATGTAAACATTTGTTTTATTTTCGTCTAAAAATAGGGAATGTTATCATCCTGATTAATAATATGCGGCGTGATAACCCAGTGGCTTTAGCATTCGTTTATTAAGCGGAGGGTCTGGAATTAAGCTAGGGTGACGCCTCTGGACACCCGAGCAGTTTGATTTTTCAGGTACCAGATTTTTCTGTGAAACCCAATAATATGTTAAGGACCTGACTCAATAAAACCTGACGTGTGCATTTCACTCGGTCGCAGGGCTTAGTATTAGGTGACATCTACGCTTTTCTATCATAACAGCCTTCGGGCTCAATAGTGTGTCATATAGCACAAAGTTATATTGTATTGTAATTAATCATCGCATTATAATTTATGTAATATTTCCCATAGCCTGCACTTCATAATCCACACTGCCCATAGTCGATCTGGCTTAGTAGGTTACTTCGTGTGATAGCACGGTCTGGAATGCAATTTTGGTGAAATTGGTTAATCCAACGGGATTTACAATTAATTGCTGTCTCGTCCGGAGTTTGTATCGCCTATCGCTGGTTCAGGGCGACAATCCACTCCAGAGGTTCTATTAACCGTGATGGGCGCTGTAGATTGGAGATCGCCCCTCCCCGTCTCCCGCCACCATCATCATCATAATCCTTCCTCAAGGCTCGTCCCCGGGCACCCCCTCACCTCACCCGACTTCCCCTGAAACTCGTTCCGTCGCCCCCACCCTCTCTCCCTCGATCGGAGACCCAGGCCTCCCACCCCCACCGCCACATAACCCCGGCAGCGGCGACTCGCCCTCGAAGGCGGCGACGTAGGCTATGTCTTACCACCAACAAGGGCCTCCAACGCAGTCCGAGACGATCGGTTTTCGTGTCGGGCGGCGGAGAAGGATCACTACCGTTAGCGGATATCATATATTTACGGTATCCTTCGCGCGTGGTATCGTGCAGTTTTCGGACCTCGGAGTCATTCATATCCTCCGGAGGTGAGGCGGTGGGGAGCGCGGAGGGAAGTTTTCAACCCTCCGCCCCCGTCGAGTTCTCCCACGTACCCCGTGAGGGACTTGGTAGCTCGTTGCCTCTCGCACAGCTCGTTTGCCCATGCGTCGTCCATTGGCGTTGAGCGGGTTGGTATTGTACTGAACTATGTACGAGTAAATGTTGTATATTCCAAGTGCATGCTTTTGCTAACAATTTGTTCGACAACCTGGAGTTTCGGAACTTAAGCTTTAATTTCGGGGTGACTCGGGTGACTACACAGGCTTTCGGAAAATTATTAGGAATTATATGCATTTCTCAAGCTAAAGCCTTGATTCACCGTTGAAATTCACCGAAGTGATTGCAGGTCGACCTCTAAGCGTCAAAAGGAAGCGAATTTGCATTTACGATATTCAGCAATAAATTATGATAATTTGCCTTCTGTTTGTTGCACCCATGCGTCTTACTGGTTGAAATATAACAGTTAATGTTAAAGATAGTCCATAAACAGCAAACACCTTTCGACTGCAAGTACCTCGTGAGAGAATTTATTCTCCCTCACTTTCGAAAGAATATAAATTTAAAGTTTGCGAATTCAGTCGAATAATTTTTAAAGAAAAAACAACATATATTTGCGAGAGACGGCGATTTAAGAATTATTTAAGTAATACGCCTCTTGCTATTCTAAATTTCACCTCTAGGGTAGGATAAGGCAGAATTATATCTTGAGCTGGATAAAGAAAGAGCCATGGACAGGTGACACATGAGAAGTTATATAAATCACTCAACTACCATATGTCTCACGCATAACAATACGAGCGTTTGCATTCAGAGCCACTCTCAATTCTCTCTCGTGGGTTTTCACAGATGAGGTGGGTATTTTGCATATTTTTTGTCCGATACGCTCTTTTCCGTGGAACGAAGCATCATGGACTAGTGGTTTTCAAATTTTACGTACGGTTAAGAAGATGGAATCTATTCGCGGTCATGATGTTTTCAAAATTGCACCAAGTAACTATTGACTGTGTCCCCGTTTTGAGAACAAATTATTATTAAAAATCGTAGGGAACATTGGTTGAACATGTTAATCATGAAACAAAAGATAAGCCGAAACGTCATGAACTCTTACCGAGAACGGAAGAACTGTGTTTGACTGAAATATTTTTATTTCTGAATCAAAAAAGTCATTTCCCAAAATGGTTTAATTAATAAATCGTACTCATCGGCGCCGGTTTTTTCAAATCTTTTTCGCGTGCATAGCTAAATAAAGTCATTTGTTAACACATCGAAAAATCTTGTTGAAAGTACGATAAGTTGCATTGAAGGCAAGAATATGATGATGAGCGCAGAGTTTTTCTTTGTAACTTTTGCGTTAAGACATGACATTTATTAGTAGTCAGCTTCAGTAAGCTAATGGGAGATTCGTTTGTTGCAGTTTTTTATTCCTGACCCTTTCTCATCTAAACCCTTTAATTTTTATTAATATCCTAATTTTCCAGATGCCATCATCCTTCTGGCATTTTCCGTCCATGGTCTTCCTCTGTAGTGTTTTTCTCATTCATTCTTCCTTCCGTCATTGCATTCAGGGATCTATTAATGCCTTTACACTAAGTACGATAATATGAGTCTCCTTTGCAGAGCTTTCAACAGACTTCTTTCTTCCCCTCCTCTTCAAAGGACTTATTCACTTACAATTAGCTTCGTCATTCTCAACACCACGATTCCTCATTGTTCTCCCCCCTCCCTCTTCCCTCTGCTTCTTCTAATTTTGTCCAATCATCACTACGCTAAAAAAACTTACCCGTTATGTGTTCGGAGTATTTATCCCTTTGCGGTCATTATTTGTCCGGTTAAATAGTTACCAACAATAGACGTTGCTTGATAAATACGCGTATGTACGAGTACGTTCTATAAGGACATCTGCAAGCCGATTTATGGTCTTTGAAAGGAGTGAAAATTTTCTTTGCCGCTCTGTTCATGCTTCTCGTTTATAAATTCGACTGATTGTTCGGACCAGTCGACAGACCATTACGCCCGTTAAAATCTCCTGCATATTTCCTAAGTCCATTCTCAGCCTTGATCGCCGCTGCATCCTTTTATTTTCGAACTGTGCGTCATATCATATTCGGATTTCTGCCGCAAGGTATAGGTGTGCGGGTGGAGCGAATGAATACCGATCACCTGAAAAGGCAGGTCGAATAGTTTCGCGTGCCAGCGGAGGGGTGAAGACGCCAAAGGAATAAACAGCGGAGGGAAATGGGACTTGAATGCGAAGTTAACGGATAAAACGACAAAAAAGTTTCCACAGAAGTAGGTAACAATGATTTTTCTATGCTGAGTCCACGATGTGTGTGTGCGTGGAAGACCGCCTTGATGCAATTCCCTATTTCCGCTCCGGTGACAAGAATGCTTCGACTGTTCCTTTGACTCTTCTCGCCTAGGTTTTCTTTTTATTCTTCGACGTGAGGAGAATTTGCCTTTATGTGTAGTTCTGAGTTGAAAGGTAACCATTTGCTTGCACCACGTAAAGAGTATTGCCTCCGATTTGAGAGTTGCCTGCCAGGTCGTTACAAATCCTTCAGGCGCTTGCGATAGTGTCGGGTGATTTGAATAGGCGAGTCTGTTCGATACTCAGATTCAAAGAGCCCCTCAGAATAAAGATTTTTAAATACGCTTTATGGTGTTGTTACGTCAGAAATAAGATGATTATATATTTTAAGAAAATTAATTTGTGTCACTAATTGAAATGAACTAACTATATGATCACGGACTTATTCTTTCCTTCCACCCGTAATATTTAAAAAATAAAGAAATGACTCATCTCAGAGAGATGATCACTATACTAGTGCTGATTTTCATGAAAAAGTGTTGAAAATATTATGGCATGATATTATTAATTAGGGAAGGATATAAATTAGCCAATAGTATTCCCGATTCAATGATAAATATGAGAGTAAATATCTCTGTTCCGGAATTGTACCGCATAGACTTCTCCAGATTGGAAATGCGAAAAGTAAAACATGTGAATCCGTAGCTTGATCACAAAATTCACTGTCTCTTTTTCGCCTTAAGACTGACATTTAAACTTTTAGCATCCGGAATACCCTCTTCTGTTATTCTGACTGCTAAATAACTGACCTTTGACTGGGAGGTAACGGTTTTGGATACCTGGTGATTTGTCGCTTTAAGTATCGTGCCCTTTGGTTTAACATCTGGGCATCCGAGTCGGAACCTTAAGCTTTGTCGCTTTATCAAGGGGTTTAAAAATGCCGCACCTACCTTTCTGCAATGAGTCAGTCGTCGTCAGTACGACGACAAAGTGCAAGGCCTCACGACGGCCTTCAACGTGCAATACAAAAGGTTTTACCAGGCCATTCCGGAACTCAAGTTTATTTTTATGGTTTGAATTCAATGTGTTTGGCTGGTGTGACTCTTGGGAGTTCCGCTTGCCCTATGGGCGCAGTTCAACTGCAGACCTTTGCACTGGCAACTTGATGACGTTCTTCGTCCAAGATTTATGAGTTAAATCAAGTTACAGAGTGATTTTTTCAGAGATTACTCAAATGGTATGATTCAGTGAATGTTTGTCTAGAATGACAGCGTTATGCTCCGTAGTTTGCCTCTCTTGGAGATCCAAATTTGTGTGACAGCTTGCGAGGAAATATTTAATTATGTAGCAAATAATCACAGATTCACTGCAAGTGACAGACGCGAGACAAATGTTTTTGCCATTCAGAGTCCAAGCACGGATAAATATTTATTTATGTGTGACACATTTAATTCCTCGAAGTAAATCTAATTTCCGAAAGTAGTCAGACGTCACCAAGGCCAAAGCGGCTTAATCTTATTCAAGACGTATGTATATGTTTCTTAGGGTATTTTTCATGATTAACATTTTACGCATCCTACGGTGTCAAGCCCCGGAATCTTTCTTGGGAGAGGAATAAGTGGGGTGGGCGTGACTAGTCTGTATCCAAGAGGATGTAGGCCTACCTGGGTGTGGCTTCGTAGTCACGTGGTCTACCTTTCTCGGATGGAATAGGTATGTGATTTTCACTTAACACAGTTGAACGTTCAACACTTGGCATTATGTGAGGCACCTTCATGTGAAAAATCATTGCCCTAAAAATGTCCCATCAGTACTAATTGTGCCACATGACTAAATGTATTCAATTCTGATTCATCATTATAGATAAGACAGACTGAGAGTGATTACAGATTTGGTTCATTTTCCATAAAACGTAAATTTCTCTTCGTAGTAGTTGCAAAACTTCGCATTAAATAATATCTCTAGTATCATTAAGTAAAAGAAATTAGTTTCGTGCTTCGGTGAAATAACTAAAGGCATTTTTTTAATGATTTCATTTAAAAATTGTGAAAATATTAGAAAGCGATACTCCGAGTGGGAATATCTCTGGTTGGATTGCCCATGCGTATGATTTGACGAAATTTATTATTTCATTAACCAGTCATAAAATTCAATACGTGGATCGAATTACGTTGAAACTGCACATAAATAAAAAATACACTATGGATTCGTTCCTTTGAGCGTGAAAAACTTTACGGTCCACTCCCTCTCTCCGCCACCTTGGCAGTGTTCGAGTAATACGGAAATTATAAGTGGCAGTGCTTTTCCCAAACATTGGGCAAATCCTCTCGCGGAATGGCAGAAATGCCCATTTCGTTCGGAGGAGGGAAGGCGAGAAATTTCGACCCGGCAGTGCGGGGAAATACTTGATTGAATCTCACAGGGGGGGGGGGGATGGTCGGTTATCACTTTTATTTTCCTTGAGTTTTTTTTCCCGAGCGTTCGAGTGTTCGACGCCGGAAAACGTCAATTAAACGCGAGCACAGCCGAAAATGTGGCCACTTTCTCGCCCTAGTGTATCGTAACTGCCCTCCCGTGCACACCCACCTATCGGAAAAGGGTTCCTTCAGAAAGCGTCATGGTAGGAGGAAGGTTTCTACTTTCAAATCAACGAATTCTTTTATGCAACAGCCAGCGGCACGTGACAAGGCGTCTCCTACCATATACACACTACAAATAAAATGCACCTTAACACCACTTTCAAATATCTTGTTTACCTAGGCGAGAAATCGCTAGTATCGACTGAAAGTCTTGTGACACAGATCGACAATGCATCGACCGCAAGTTGCCTCGCGTATTTACCCGATGGAGTGTCTCACGGAAATGAAAACTCGTTAGATGAATTTAACTCATATTTCGTTTCAGTAAAAATCTCTTTGAGTGTGAACATTTTATCACTCTTTTCGTGAAAGATTCCCGTGTGATAAATAATCATTACATTATACACAAAGAGGAGAATATTCCCCGTCAATTTTCCATGAAATCAAAATGTGGAAGTTACAACTATTACACGAAACGTTTCAGATAACTTATTTCGGCTAACTTCAAGGGTTAATCCACGACGTTTTCCTTTGATTCACCAGCGGGATACAAATCTTCTTACCTCTATCGAAGTACTCATTTCGTATGGCATTAATTTAAGGTTCCTTCTCCTTTCTCTTACCAACTCTCCACCCCAATTGTTATGCAGCATGAATAGCATCTGACAAAATTTATTTATTAGACCTTATTTTTTGTCGTGAACCGACGTACGAGAAGAATATCTTCATTGGACAGTTATTCACTTGAGCGTGAATAGTGCGGCGTCGTTATGCCTTCTGATTCGTTTGATCGTGTTTGTTCACGTAGATTGCTGATTGAAAGTTGAAGTTAGTTGTGCGTGAACGGTCTCTTTTCACCTAATGTCGCAAACTCTCGTTTCGTCTCTGAGAGATTGAATATGAATGTAAATGAAACGAGGAAAGGCACTCTTATATGTATTTCCGTAGCATTCACCTGGTGCTCACTTCCCGGAACCTTTCGGCAACTAATTCTTGCTTAAATATCCCATTTTAAGACCTCATTTATCTTGTACACGAAGTGAATACCACATCAGGATAAATTGATCTCAATCAACTTAGAGAATGTCGAAAACGAGATAAAATAATGGAGAGCATAGTGACACTCACAAAAGCTCATACGTGACCAATATTAATTATTCAAATTATTTGGTCGGTTTCCAAGATAGCCATGTATATGACAGATAATGAGCCACCATAAGTTAGTATTTTTTTCAATCATAACGAAGCAGCCCGACATAGTTACTCCTGATATTGCCAACGATACTCTCCTCGTTCATTCAAATAACCAGCGCAATTGTTGGAATTATTGTTGCGAAATATTTTAGAACAAGGGTAAGGAAATGATATCGATTCTTAAAATATAAAATATATAATATTAACTTTTTACTCTATCTTTGCTAAACAGACGTTCTTTGCTGGTATTTCACATTTAATTCCCGTGTAAAAAATACATGCAATTTGGATAATTTATTTTCACTCCCATAGCAAATTCTATAATAAATGATCTAACATATATGATTTGTGCTTGCAATCATTTACGATTCACAATCAATGACACCGATTTTTTTTAACGACCCATTGTGACCTTGGTTAGCCGAACTTCCTCAAGGAACACCAGATGTTTTCATTGATACCCTTATGACCTAGTGCTGCGAGACAGCTCTGCTCCCAACTAATTTGTACAACCACGTCAAATTTGACATGAGATATTGGCTCCAGGCGGAGGCGTGGCTCAGTGGTAGTGTAGTGGGTAGAGCGTTTGGCTACTGACCTGATGATCCCTGGTTTCAATATTGGTAAATGAATATGGCCACTCTCATTAAAAATACAAACGGGGTTTTTGGTCCCTAGAACTTGGTCGGAAACTGAATATGTCCCAGGGAAAAGAACTGATTAGGAGTAATCCTCCTCCTACTACGTAAATTACAGGCCACCTAAGATTGAGTTCCAGCTCAGCTTTTTCTCTCCGATTCTCACCGATCTTCGGGCTGGTAAGATAATTTGATCGACGCCCGGGGTTGTCGATCGATTTGAACTAATTGATGGTCAAAATCGAGCAAATAACAGATTAAACATCTGTTGACAGTTCCTGGACGGATTTAAG
This sequence comes from Hetaerina titia, assembly GCA_037158775.1. Taxonomy (NCBI): domain Eukaryota; kingdom Metazoa; phylum Arthropoda; class Insecta; order Odonata; family Calopterygidae; genus Hetaerina; species Hetaerina titia. The sequence goes on from CM073770.1 coordinate 84,122,511, forward strand.
TTCTATATTACCTTTTGTAAACGATGATACGGATAAAAAAATTAGGCAATAAAACGTGCTTCCCCACTATCCACGCCCCTCTCTATATACCTGTACTTCTCCGTCGTGTCTTGAATCCTTTTATATTACGTCCACATCTTGTTAAATATTGTCTTTTCCAATACCAGCTTCATTATCGTTCAAATATAGTTAAAGAAGCGTAAATCTCAAAGTGAGTGAATGTTTTATATAAAGGATACCATGGACGCATATTACTTCACATGTACTTTTCATCATGCCATCACGGTACTAAGTTGGTCTTTTTGACCTGAACGTGGTCCAAAGATCAGCTGTTTGATTCCCAAATAAGTCGATTCCGTTGTTCCTATCTTCCCTCTCACCGAAGACAGGGACACCTCCGGGAAATAATATCTGACCAATCAACATCCATCCGGGAGTTGGCGGTAGCAAAGCGGTATTTTAATCTTCGTTTGACGTGCGAATAGCAGATTGTAGGGGGAACATATTTTACTAGAAAATCATTATTTGGACCCATACGAAGAATTTAAAAATAAACCAGAGATCCCAAACCAATGTAGACATCTGGAAATACTCCCCTCTCCTAATATATCTCCTTCTAAGTTTTTCCTTCTAAAATCATCCTCAGTGTTGCTCCACCATTTAATGCCTCCCCTATTCACCTTATGCCTATGCGTTGTCTCATTGTTTCAGATTCCGCTCTCTTCCCCACATTGGACGAATCCACATTTTTTCATCAGTCCTCGTAGCTCAGTCCCTTTTCTCCATCATTCTCCGCACCCACAACCATATAAAGTATGAAGTATCCATATCCTTCGAAATTTCTTTCTTACACTAACAGTACCCATGTGTGGAAATATCTACTCTCCTTTTTTCGGGTTAATTACACCAATGTTATCCCTCTGTTGCCCTAGGTTATAGCCTGCTCTAGGCGAATCGTGAAGATCAAAAGATTAAAAGGACTAATGAGGCACTCAGTCAAGAGTTCATGCAAGAGGATGAACAAGCCTGAAGAAAACATTGAAGGGAAAGAGGGGGCATGTTTCGGATACATTTTGACGTGCGGTGGCTCGATGTGAAGGTTTTTGTGGGAAAAGTGAACGGGAGGAATTACTGTGGGAGACGCCGGATGAGATGCATGCTGCAGATAAGAACGTACGTCAGAAGGAAGAAATAAAAGCGCTTGGAGAGACTGGGAAATGGGGGAGAACCAAGTGAGGAACAGCGGTGTCGGACCAATAGTAGTATACTATTTGACGCCGCTACTCCTTAAAATGAAGGCATTTGTGTAACATCTCAACTGAAATTCCATGTGCGCAAGCTTTACAGTTTGAAACGAGACTCCTCACATTCTTCCTGAATCTTTGACAGCGAAGTTTTTCTTCCTCAAGTTTTTACTCACTTTAATATACTTTTCGGAATAAATGCAAAGGAAATGGTATTGTATTTTGTATTTTATTTGCCAATCTATAGTTCGAGAATGCACCATGCCGAAATCAAATACTCAGGTCGATACAGGGAGGATTAAGTAAGCGTCGGGAATACTGGAAAGTCATTTTTTTGACTTACCAAAGGAAATGTGGACCTAAGGCATAGAGTTAAGAAAGGTAGGTTAAGAAAGGTAAATCATTGCGACGTCATCCTAAGCGGTGCAAACATTATTGTTGAAGAATATCAATGGTGGTCTTGTTCACTTCATGTATTTAGCTTACTTATATGTTGGTAGTGAGCCGAGAATGCACAAGTTGTTTTTAAGGACTTTAGCGACTAGAATAACGTAGAATATTTAGCATACTCGTTACTATCTACTTAGCGGTTGATGTGCAAAACAAAAAATATTTAAAAAACAATTTTTGCGATGAATGACTAATTTCTTCTCAAAGATTTAGTCGATTAATAATCGTAATTTTGGCCCAAAATCAATTTCGTGTGGAAGCAATTTTTGAACTGCCGCCCAAAACATACCAGTGCCACGTGACTTTGTTGTTGCCGCTTTCTCTACTTCTGTGAGCAATGGATGCGCGCTCTGTGTTTTATCGATGCGCACTCTTTAACTCTATGGTCGCAGGTGTTATCCCCAGACGCACGAACCATAATCTTTCTAATGATCAGAAGAGGGCACCGCCTCGTTCATGACGTCACGTACAGCCGCGTGGCGCGCGTCTGAATGCCGCAGAGCGTTCATTCCCGATATCCGAGTGCGGCCCGGTGAATATTTTAATCGCTTGCCAACTAAAATCCCCCGAAAATTCGATAGTCATCGCCGATGGCGGTCTGAATGGCAATTCGGTAGGCCTTCGCGGAGGCGAGGCGGCAAGGGGGCGAACGAAATTAGAATCGAGGACTCCAGAGAGTGGAGAAGGGCGAGGAATGTGTCGATTGGTACGGAGAGAAAGGCGGGGCGGGCGGGGGTTGGGGTTTTGAATGGCCTTCCACGAAGGCTGCTCCGGTAATTTCGCGGTTTTCAGCATTTTGTCGTTCACTCCACGCTCGCGGAATGGAGAAATTAGCGGGCGGTAAAAAAAATTAAAACAATCTCGTCTCAGAATGTGTTGAGAAGCGGGGAGGAATGCGCTCGGAAAAAGCGACGTGTGTGTGTCTGTGTGCGCTGAGGTCTTTGGTAGGTGGCATGGTAATTTTTTCTTGTCGAGGGTTCGTCTGGAATTCCTGCGAGTATTGAAAAGTTAACTTCGTCTCGGAGGCAGCGGTCGCATCACAAGAAATCGAGTGGAATCGTAATTTATGTCACGAGCATCCCTCGGGAGTCTATAGCTCTCGTTCGGAAGATTGGAATAACCTTTGGGAAAATAGTAAGTGTAATAGACTCTGCTTTTGGGGAATTTATTGCACAGAAAAAATGGAAAATGTACGGTGAGAAGTATGTTTCTTTTAAACTGTCTCGCTAAAGCACATTAAAATGATTTTATGAATCTAGCGTCAGACCAAAAGGAAAACAGTGGTCAAACTGTGTTTTGGTTATATGTGTATGTCATAATCTCCCTTTTGGAACTTCACCCACGGCGTCATAGTTAGAATTCGGAATATAATCATATATATAAATGTTTATTTGATAGTTTTGTCCATCCGAAAACCTACCTTAACCGGTAGATTACCTAATAATACTATATATACATAAACTTAGACAGCAACACACAACATGAGAACACATAAAAGGAACACTCACACGTTATTTCTTGATAATTTCGACGGCAGTAAGTCCTCGATTTCAGCCATTCCGTCCCAAGTCGTTTCGACATAATGCATCGTCCCTGCGTTCCCACGACCCTCGGCACACAGGTTTCGGAGTCCCCAAGGGTTATAGCGGGTGGAAGCAGAGAGAAAGGAAGTTGGGAGGGAAATTCAACGTGAAAAAAGTTGATTGAATTCAGAATGTGAGGAAAGTTGTTAAGAGATGGAAATGAAGTTGCTGTCTGTGAGGTATTAGAGAGAGGGCGGAAGACGGAGTATTATAGTGAGTTAAGATCAGACGAATAACTAATTACTAATAGTAATGAAAACAGTTTATGAGGGTGAGCTTGAGACTAAACATTCCCATTCTCCCGCCTAATCCCCTTGTTAATGTCACATATTATAAATAATACATTTCACCGATGATCTAGCATACAAAAGGATAAATAAATTTAATATCAACTCAACATCGTAATACATTTGGATCAACACGAAAAGAAATACCATCGGCGGTATTTAAAATAGAAGAGCTGAGTAATGAGGGGTGAAGAAGAAGGAATGGCGCTCCCGCTTCGTATCTTAGAAGTTCTTGAAGATGGACGTCAGAGTCCTTCTAGAAAAAATATACGTACCTATCTGTGCACATTAACCTCTAAAGGTAATCACGCCATTAAGGGGAAAAATGTAGTTTGCTTGAAAAATCGAGATAAATTATTTGAAACGCCTCCACAGCAGGGGAAAAAACGGTGATTTTTTTAAATTTTAGGGAAAATATTAATTTGGTCAAACGTATATAATTTGCAACGTAACGTGGACGCTATGTGCTCACACAACTGGCTACTCATTGTTTTTAAGATAACTTAGCACATCATCGCAAAAATAATTCCCGTATGAGATTCCCGAAAATTACACTTAAAAATATACAGAATTTCCATGTATATTTCTCATGGATGGTCGTCGAAAATCCTCGCATTTATTTCACACTGTCGTCGTATTTCACTGGGGACGTGTTATTCCCGTCCTACATCCGAGGATAAGTCACACTCTCCAAGCCGATCTTCCCAATGTTCACGTACATGCAGCACTGACAGAATAAATACAGCACGGCTCTCGCGTTCGTTTTTTTTGCCTGGATAACCCTCAAACTCGTACCACAGAACCGCCACGGTCGCCAGAACATTCGTTGCCTGGAAAACATCCGAGGAAATGTGAAATGCCAACAGATGGTGTATCGATATGGATTACAGTCAATAAATGGGGAGTATGTGAGGTATCTCATTAATGAATCTCATTTGGTATAGACATAAGAGTTTGACGAAAATAAGGGGAACCAAGAACATCCTCTTGAGTATTGCTAATCTATGACGATTGGGCATATCCATGAAACTATTTCCGATAGCAATCTCTGAAAGGACAGTGGTATGTTTTTCACGTGTGTCGAAAGTAAGGTTTGATCATTCATTTAAGTTTTGCTTTATTCACCCAAAAACTATGTCGCATCAAGTCAACGCTTTTTGAAAAGACCAAATATAGAATCATTTATTGACTAGAAATCGTAGTTAGGGATTCCCTCTTCAACTCTCATATCCAATCCTCGTTTTAACATCAGTTTCATGGCGCATGACAGATGTGCCGTGAAAGTTTCAGCGCTCAGATTTTTTCAAATCAACCTCGTCCGCACTCTCTTCCTCTCTCTCAACCGCCCGTCCTGGAATCCTCTTCGCACCCCGGTGCTTCAGACAACCCCGCGACGACTTGCCTCCAGGGCTAAGCCCCTCCGCTTTACTCTCGTCAATCTCCCCGGGCCGTGACCCCGGGGACGTTCTCCCCTCCTTTCACCCCTCTCCTCGCCCCCTTCTCCCCCCTCTTGATGCCCGCAGGAGATTAACCCCGCCGCGGGACTCCATCCGTGAATTTCCCCAAAACGTAATGGGACACTCCCCGTCGTGGCGCGTGCGTGGTTTTCCACCTGCACCCCGGGCGAATGTCAGGACACGCCGTTCCCAGAAAATATAATCCAGCCTCAAAAATGTGTACTGTCGAAGGATGAGTTTAATTTTATTGGTCTGCAATTAAAGTTTTCGTTTTCCCTTACCCTCTTGAATAAACTAAGGCCTATGATGGAGCTTTCACGTAGCATATAATTTCCATGTGCAAAGGGTAACATTAATCCATCACACTATGAACAAAGAGCTATTGAAACTGAAATCTTTAGTCGTCGACCTTCAACAAATATTTTGCATCCCACCATGATGTTAAATACTCATTCCTTGAAAGTAGGTGCTCGTGTTTTGGGAATCATCGGCGCAGTGGAAATTTGAATTTATGAATTTAGAGGTTTATTGCGGTTATTTAATGATTTCTACATCAAATTACGCATTGGCAACTTGGATTATATATAAAGTAGAGAGTTACACTAAAGCCATTCATGTTTAAAGAAATTGTATTACTTACGAGACATGAACTATTATTTATCCCCTGAATGATTCAAGGCAGTCTTTGGATAAATTAATCTGAGAAGAATCTAAGATTAAATTAATCATTTATGAATCTGAATGCGACTGGATGTGCAAATTTCCACTGATGCACCGTAATGTTACCTGAACAAGATTATTCCAAAACATTTTATCTCCGCCAGCTGATTTTTAATGCAACCTTGCTTCAAAAAGATGTTCCGGTTAAAGTTGTGGAAGTCGAACTTTGATGGCTTATTGGTTTCCTTGGAATAGGCTAAAAATATTGCGAAAATGTTTTATGTGTATCGACGGGTGTAAATCATTATTACGAAGGTTGTTCATAGCAATTAGAGGGGTATTTTTAAACTTGAACAGCATGGATTTATGGTACTCTTTATTAATCCCACTTTTTCCCTCTTGAGTTTCCCCAAGAAAAGATATAAAAGAAATTAAATTATAGTATTTTAACAATCCTATTTTTGTTTTAAATATATGTCTGTCTCCGCGATCTAATATTTTTTATTGATTGGTTTTTAACAAAACGAATATTCATCGCATATTCAAATTGTCGAAGATTTTAGAGCAGAAATAACATTTAATCAACACAATTTCAAGAAACTACCAATGTTCCATAATTTGCAATGTTCGGATACCGTTTGTGATGTGGTGGCTAGGTTCCATGTTGACTAGAGGAACGCCAGCAATGCTACACTATTCTACTACTACTAGATTAATTGCAGTATTTATAATATGTTAAAGAAAATATTTGTGCAATATTAGCTCAATTATGATTCATGGCTTCTAAATTAGTTGTGACGCAAAAATTTCAATGTATCAAAATGCAAACGAGCGTGCTTATCGTCCTTAAAACGGGCATAACGCACTAGGTCCTCACTTTTCCAGTTTGAAATAACAAAATTACTGTGGTCAACCGAACTCGATGATCCACGATTCACGCCTCGGCCACATTATTCCACTAATCCCTTCATTTCACCATGCATTCTTTTCCTGACACATTTTCCCTCGAACGCACGATGTGAAAGGCAGTGAAAACTTCTACGCTCATCAGTTTCGAGGAGGAAATAATTTTAATCACTCGCTCCTCGGATGGCCCCCTTCGAGGTTTATGTGCTGGATGTATTTGGGGAGTTTTAAAAATAGTTAACCCATTTCTGTAGTTTCGGATCGCATGGCATCTGTGAAATATACGACATCGACGATGAACGTATTTTACTACCTTCGATTCCAATTTATTTATAGTACTCTGACCCACGTACTATATATCTGCGAAAGATGAGTGTCAGAACTCGCCGACTCGATTATTCTCGTCTTTATTTTCCTTATTATTTAATGTTCGCGGATAACAGATACTTGGAATGTAAATAATGATTTACCGCTGCATTAACCCTGACCTTAGGTAAGGGTACCAGGAGGAAGTTTGAACGGATCTGTGTAATGGATATGTAATACTCTACGTAGCATCCTGTATTTCCAATTGTATCTTCCAACAATTAATAAAACCTAATTCGTGTTTCACTTTTCATCGATGCATCCCCAGTCTGTATAGTGTTTTATGAACAACGGTATATGACGCTGATGACAGCCTGCGAACGTGAGAATATTATAACTTTCCCTACAATGATACTCCTAAACGCTTCCCAATACCAAGGGTTTAATGATTTCCATTCGCACGGTCGACAAAGTAACTGTTTTTCACGTTTTGATTGATTTTTAATGCAGTGTTTCCCACTCACAACTCGTTCTCCGTCATATTGAAAATGTAATGGTGGTACGAGCATTAGTTTTTAGCGGAGGTGACCAGCAGCTACGTTCATTGGTGTAAACTGTGCAAATAGAACTTCATTAAACGCAGGTTTTGATTATAGGAATCTTAGATTTGTACTTGTACGTAAGACGCGGTACTTTCCGGGGCAGCTGTTCACCTCTGTTGCTTACCATGAGTGCGAAAATTATCTTGATCACATAGCTATTATCATAACTAAGAAAATAAAATGAAATTTTCGACCCTCTATATGTTAACCTCACACGTGAAGCAATTGACTCTCCTCGACCGGTGGTGCATTTGCTCCTGAGCCCTCACCTACCTCATCCACATTACCCGCTCATTGGTTCGGTAACCCCTATGGTATCGCGGGGTCTCAATTTCGCCCGGGTCGTACGTTTCTCCAGCGCGCTTCGCCGCCAATTGCCCTTCTCGAATACATTTCTCTTTCCCCCCCCTCTTCAGCACACAAAACCTCAATCCCCCCCACACCCCTTACCCAGCCTCCTCCCCCTTTCCCATCGCTCTCCTCGCGACCTCCTTCCCAACTCACCCCCACCCCGAAAACCTTCCCACCCCTCCTCTCGTTCCATCCCCGCCCGCCACTCCGGAGGGCCGTAATCCCTTCCCCCGTCCGCACTCCCTCCATCCCCCACTGCCCCTCCAAACGCCCCTCGTAACCCAGAAACTTTCTTGTTTCTCTGCGACCCACTTATGCGGTCGAGTGTGGAGGGAGGGAGGGAGAGGGTAGGGAATCGGAGGGCCTTTCGAGTGTTGGATGGGAGAGGGAGGAGGGTGAGGGAGAGAAGTTGGCCCGAGGCGGGGAGGGGGGAGGCGGAGGGTTCGGTGGCCAATTCCGCGAGGGGCCTCTTGAGAAAACTGAGAAGGCTCTTTTTTTTCGGTGGAATTCGCCGCGGGGGGGAGTGGCAGTCGCGTGTGCTCTCGGGACAGCCCCCGAGGTGCGGGGAGGGGGCGCTGTGGGAGGTACTCGGGAGGAATGAAAGCGACGGCGCATCTTTATGACCAGGAGGAATCGCCTCCACCCCCAGACGATCGGGAGTTTTGCGTGTAGGGGGGAGTTCAATTTCCATCCGTTAACCGTCGATGAGAAAGGACCACTTGCGGTCTAAACTTGAAATAATTCCGTTGAATTCCTCTAAAAAGGTCCGTTCGTATTGAATATTAAGGCGTAACTCAAATAGTTTAGCATTATGAGGCGCACTGTTCAATACTGACGGGATACCGCACGCGATCAAGCGCCTCACAATGTCAAAACTTAAAGCAAAAGATGGCTAATGCTTACCTTTCAAGTCGTAAGATTGTGTAGTTATAAAGGCCATCGAATTTTTCTCGTATTGTGCAGTCTCTGGCTGACAGTTTCCCAGGCCATCCTGCTGGGGTGTACGGACCTGAAGACGCCAACACGATGGCTGGAAGGGTGACCGTCATATAGGAACGACACGATGCGGAGGTAAACCCGAAACCCGATCGACCTTACACATTGAAAGGCCGAGGAAACCTGAATACCGACTTTATTGATCCAATAAGGAGGTAGTTGGGCCTTGTGTTAACCAGTCACAAGCGATAAAACAATAGTAAAGTGGTTGGGGACTGATTATTGATCAACAGTTGGAATAACAGGGCTTTCTCTGTATGGTTGATCTTGAAGTATACGCTAAGAGTTAAGGAAAGCCTCTTCTAAGAATAGTAGAGAAACTAATTGAGCACATCCTGTGGCGCAGTAGTTTACTGGAGACGGTATTGAAGGGAAGCCGTACGAGGGAAGAACCACTGGGGAAGGCCAAGGGTGAATTACCGGAAGAAAGTGACGGGAAACTTCAACGAAATGAACCGTACACGGACCAAAGGGTTCGTTTGGAATTTTAGAGCTTGGAAGATCGGTGCGAAAAAATTATCACAATAAGATAACCAAATTTGATACAACATTTAAATATTGTATGTATTGATTGAATTCCTTATTTAAGAGGGTGTTTGTTGCATATTTTGTGTATTGGCCAACATGTATACCAATAATCTAATATGTATTTCACTTAAACATAACAATAGTAAATAGACACGTTTAATATGATATTGAGTGAAGTATGTATTCTATTGCAAATTGAATAGAATCAGGATGAATAGGAGAGGCAATATATTAGTACTACTATTTTTCTGATAGTTCAGAAATTTTATTTTTGTCGAGGGGGGGGGGAGTTTAATTACCCCTCTCAATACCACTCCTAACCCGCCCTTGTCGCGTGCCTTCCACGAAATAGCAGAACTCATTACGTTTCCTGATACTTGTCCGAATTTCATGCTAACTTTGCATAACGATTTTCGCGTTGCTTAGGCGCATTTTTTAAATTGTGAAATTGAAATCCAACGCAATATCTCTCGGCTACATCGCGCTCGCTCCATTTTTTTGGCAGGCGAAGCGTAAATGGTTTGCCAACAAATCGAAAGCTTCTCCGATTGCATTTGATCCGTGGTCGAGCCGAGAACATGCCAAAATTTAACTTTTGAACGTGCATGGTGAAATAAAACGGTGTCACTTGTAGGTGACTGATTAAGTTGGAGCTATCTATCTTTTTGGCAAATTATTTCATCGATTGCTGTCCGACAGACCTAATTATAATCTTCTTCTTAGGTCCAGAATCTGATCATTATCACTATACGTATACGTAGTTTGCCATGCAGTTTCTCGAAAGAAGACTTTTCGCTGCTCCTATACAAGATTATTAATTAGAAACTAAAATATACGATATACGTGTATTATCCAATTCAACTATGTAAGAGATCCAGGGGACTTCAATAATTCATCTAACTTTTGTATAGACTCGGAAAAGACTTTGAGAAGACTCATAGAAGCTCGACTCCACAAGGATACGCAGTCGATCGACATGGCTACTACGTGTACTTTTGAAATGTTACAATGAAAATACAGATAAATTAATATCAATAAACTCGTGCACATATGCAAAAATAAAAAAATAATTGAAATTATTTTTAAAACACTGTAAATCATAAAAACTTTTATCGAGCTATCTTTGGGCCCTGGGATGATATTATAACAAAACATCCCCTGTGATGGATACTAAGTCACCATCGTAAGGAATAATGAGAATTACGTGATCTATTTTGTCTTTTAAAACGCTCCAATAACATTTATTTATCGGGATGAATTTATTTGGACTTGGCCCCACTGAGATGTAAGCTTGTTGAATAACGTATTGTAGTATTCGAAGCCAGAAATCTTAAGAGGCTTGAAAACATTACGCGGTTAAATTATTAGAAATTTAAAATTGTTTACCTGTCTTGTTTTAGACGCCGACCTGTAGTGTATTTAGTTGCAGTAAGAATTTGATCTTACGACCAGCAAATCAGGAATAAAAAAAACGTGACTGATTGAGGTTGAGAAACAGTGACGTACGCCTCGAGTTAGCGTAATTGCCGAATCGAATAGGACATCCATGGCAGGGCTTTTTAACCTTTTCTTTCCGGATTTCTCTTCATCTGCTGTGGCAAAATTTCATGTCGGAGAGGTCAAAGCGAAGATCAAGGAAGGGAAAGAATAAATCCACCCCGTCACAGCAATCTATCCTGAGCCTAGCCTAAGATGACGGATACTTAATGGGTTTTCACTTTTAATGGCACGTGATGCATAGACCAAACCAATTTTGACCAAGCCTTCAGGAAAAATTGATTAATGTCACAATTCAAGAGACGTCTCTGCATTTTTGGGTGCATATTCCTCTACTGGAAACTATTCAGGCTTAATCTCAATATTTAAAACGAAGTCAAATAATGCTAAACTTAAAGTATTTTTTCTTTCATTAGTAAGGAATGCCTTTTGCGGTTCGGAAATTATTTTGGGTGGTAAGTGCTGTGGTCATATAATAGGATCATAAAGATTTCAGCCGAACTTAACCACATGGAAAAGTCCTTCAAAAACCTGTATGAATTTAGCATTGTCAGAAAAATTAATAAATGATAAATTTATAATATGAGGTACACTAATGTGTGTCCATGAATAATATCACATAAATAGAATCTTAAATAATTTGAAAACTGTTTCAGGCAGATTAATCCTGAACTGATTTAATTGGTAAATTAAAAAATAGGCTTTGACAGCCTTAATAAATTACAATTCTCCGGTTAGGCAAGTCTGGTTGGCCAGCCAGAAACCTAAAGCATAAGGTCAAGGGTTCGATTTCGACCCTGGGAATGGATTTTGCGAACTCAGGGGTGATTTGTCCCCAGAAAGCATGATGACATTAATTGGCTCCTCGGGAGCCCACGGATACACGAGGAAAGACAACAGAAATCACAAATTGGTTTAATGGAAGCTTAGGAAAAGTGGCAGTCAACTTGGAACGACAGCTATGGAAGCCATGCGACATTTTTATTTTCCCATAGTCTCAAGTTGAATTTATTTCCTTCAAGCGTGGGCAGGGGGGTCACGTTGGGCTCGAATGAATGGGCGGCCGGGACGGAATGAAATGGGCGGAAACGAGCGCCCGAAGTATGGGTTTTCGAGGAATTGCAGTGGGGCGGGGCGACGTGCTCATATGTGCACATATGCCTCCGGTGTTTGTGGCCACCCACACCAAAGGGGAAGATGCCGCGCGGTGGAATGCGAGGGGGCAGAGGGTGTTGCGGTGTGCGAGGGGGGGGAGAAGGGTGCGTGGGCGGTGTGGGAAGGAAGGAAGCCGAGGGTGAGGAGGAATGTCGAGAAGAGGAGGGAAGGGAAACGATGAAGGAGGGGTTCAGTGGAGAGAGATAGGCACCCGAGGACGTAGGTGCGGAGGATGAGATGCGGGGGGATGGAGCGAGCGGCGAAGTATGACTTGATTAGCAAAGCTGAGGCGTTAAAGCCCGGCCCCAGCTGACCATAGGCCGGTTCCCACGTCACCGTCACGTAAGAATTCGTGAGTTCACCCGCGTAGTAAATTTTATGCGAGCCTTGACGCATTCGATTGTTTTCCTAGCCTCGGTTGGAACTTGTTATACCGTACGACGACGCGGAATACGAAGGAAAGTTGTCCTTTTCGATGCACGCATTGCCCTCAAAAAGTTTTCTTACGATTACGTCCGATGACGTATGGAGGACTTCATTTTGATTTATATTTCATGGTATCAATGAACATGAAGCATATTTATTGAGCACGCTCATTTAGTTTACCTCAGTTCTTCAACCTCAATTCAAGTGCCTGCCGGTGAAGAAATAATTTGACCATTTCTGAAAGTCCCCATAACAATTAGAATGGCTACAATGGTTTGGGGAGCAATTAGGCCAGGATTCTTCCAGCTTACGATCATATGCTGTCACCGGATCGGTAATCACTCATTATTTATTTTTTGTATTTTATTATTTCAACACAGCGAACACATTCATCCGCATTGAGTTTTAATTTGATGAGACGTTTTTTGGAGAATAAATTACGATTCTTGATTGGTGAAAGGCACTAAATGTTAAATTTGGGAAATTATTGACCATCAATGATTGATTGCTGGTTATGGAATCGGCATAAGATTAATAATTAACGAGAAGGTATCCATATCAGCGTAGATCTCATTGAAAATACCCCTGAGTTCACTGCTACCTCATCCGACGGCCTGTACACTAACATCGAGGCGCTTTCCTCCCCGCACTTCATTAGAGATTTCTATTTGGGTGTCTCCCTCCCATTACTACACGAGTCAATGTCTTATCTTAATTCATGCGTTCATATTTCGTCAACGGGTGTGAAGTGAATATACAGTTTTTAGGCGTCTTAATAGGCTCTCATTCATTTTCGAACCGTTCACAGAAATTAATTTTTGGACTAGTTTTGCGGCGCCCATTTTTTAAGCTAGGCGATTCTCTTTTACTTCTCATCTATCTTGCTTTTACTCATAAATTAATTAATATCGTTAAAACTAAAGCGGACAGGAGCTTTAATGTTAACCCTATTACAACTTTTACATAAATGAGCACATGATGTCAGTATTTTCGTGGGAACGATTAGCATTTAAGCTAAATTAATCCATAATTATTCTGATGGTAATCCTTTACTGCCATAAGAGTATGTATGAACCCATGGATTTTAATGTCAATTCCTTTGAAAACTAATGCGGCAAGACCCTGTTTTATCAATGTCATTTGACAGAATGTCCTTGTAGCTACAAATGCAGAATGTTTGATCAAAATAACGTTTTCATGACGTTACGATGCATCATATTAAATATATTAAATCAGAGTATTTGGTGAAGTAGATCATTGCTTCAATGAATACACCTGTATACCCCCCGCCACACGCCCTTGCGGCGGCTTGCGGGGTATTATGTAGATGTATACTACTAAGAGTATTCAAAAATATAATGGAAGAAATTCCATTATTTCCAAAAAAACTATTACTTGTTAATGCTCCATTCCTACCTCTACTTCAAGGTTCTATTGGGTGTTTACCTCCCATATTATGTAACATATTAATGTCGTGTTGATGTGCCGAGTAATTAGTGGATGTTAGCTATTTTGGAAAAATGTTGATGCACAGGCGGGTGGAATGGAATGCCGTGCACCAAGGAATGCGAAATGAGCAAACAGATGAAATTCTCTCGGGCGAAATTAGGATAATGCGGTTGTGAGAAAGGAGTCGCGGTCGTGCGGGGAAATCGTTATGCACTCGAAGTGGAGGAATGAAATATACAATAGGGCGCAGTGAACTATGCAGACGCCTGGGTGGTCTGCATGGATTCGCTCATTCAAGTCTCCCCGACGGAGACTTGCATGACCGAAGTAGCTTGTCTTCCGAGGTTCACGTCGTTGGCGATTCTACTCCCAGGTTCCATACCCTTTCCTTTGTAATTACTCACGGTCCATCGGCTCTAAAGGTTGATTTATGGTCAGGAACACAATCCTCTCGATATTTTTCCATCATAATAGGCGCTCACGTTTTTACGAATGAAATCTGAAATGTCTTATCATCGCATGTATAACACGCAACTAAATGAGTGTACCACCCTAAGTGTAACGTTTCATTAAACAATTTTTAAAGCCGATACAATTCCAACTAGTTGCCTAACGTTTTTTCAGTGAGTTGGAAGTATTTTTTTTAATTAACCTACAATCGAAATTAATTATTTTCTTCTAGAAAAAAAAGAGTTTATAGGAATAGCAGCAGCAGTGCTACACTCAGTTCTCCCATCGACTTACCTTTTATTACCTCATTATTATTCGCTTTCAATTCTGTCATTATCTCTTTCTCCTGTCGCATCTGCTTAAGTTTTCTCCCACAAAACTCTTCAGCACAGTTTCATGCTTCAAATATGCCCGATATATTTTTATCTTCTTCTCAGTATTCCCCATAGTCGTTTCCCCTTTCCCACTTTTAAAAAAATTCTCTCTGATCTTCATCATTCTCCTTTGGCACCACATTACCATCGCATCCGCTTTCATTATTTCCCCTTCCACGTTTCGCATCCCTCAAGGAGAATATTTCATATAGCATCATTAATTGTTTTCTAATTTGAAGTCGATGTTCTTCTTCCGTGAGTAGATACTTGTTCGTGCAAAAAACCTCACTCGGCTGAACCTCTTATTTTAGCGATGCTTACTTGTATATAATTTTCTTTCACCGTCTTGGAGATCCTGATTCCCAAGTAGAAAATTCATTAAAATATTTCAAATAGAAAAACTGATCCACCTCTACATTGTGAATACCCAGTGTTATATCAGTATTAATTTTGATCTTGAATTTTCTCAGTGGTCGATCATTGGAATGAAACAAGTATTTCTGCGTATCTTGATCAGTATGCAACCTCTCGCCGACTGTCTTGACGGCTTCATCACTCAAGGTGGTTTCATTCCTGAAAGCTTTCGCCGACGGTCCTGACGACAAGAACGACATTCCTGCCTAATAAAGGCACCAGAATAATCGGAGAAACCATGCGTACCTATTAATGAAGCAACACAGAACATTGCCCAAAAATGTTCCAAGATCTCGTTTCTCTCTTTCGTTCTGCATCTGCCCATTACCTAGTTTTTGTTTTTGCCTCCCTTCATGCTATACCTTTAACATCACCTTCCTCAAGTTAAGAAGAGTTTTTGTCTGTCGATCTCTTTTCACTGTCACTACTTCCATTCACGCCTGTCATTCTTCCGAGCGTCTCAAGACTCACACGACTGCCTCATCGTCTTATTAGATTTCAGCTTTCGCCCAAGGCATTCTCATCACCTCAACCTCATGAGAATTCAATCCCAGTCAGGTGACTTAAAAGATGTATGAGAACAACGCTGTGGGAGAGAAAGTGGTGGAGGAAAAGTAGGATGGAGGATAGGAATGACACAGGATAATGGAAAGAATAAAACAGAAGAGCCGAGGTCGTAAGTGATAGACACGAAACTAAAAGAATACATCTGGCTCAGGAACAAATCAAGATACATCTTAGAATTTTTGTAAATCTGTATTACTTCCTAAGCTTAACGATTATACTATAATGAATCTTTCTTCAATTTAATGATAACCTACGAGCCGCAAGATACACGCAACGGATGTATATTTTTTTGTGTGCATATAATGATCTATCTTTATGTAAGATATCTCTTAAACCTCTAATTTCACCTCCAAGGGTGGGCAGCGTAGCGAGACTCCGGAATCAAATCGAGCAAAAAAGACGCTCGGGAACGGTAATTATTTCATCAAAGCAAGACAGCTGAATAATGGGAAAATAGCTCTTCTACGGATTTAAAATACTTTTCTCAAGGAAGGGGGGGGGGATTGAAAGAGAAATAGAAAAAAAAGGAGAATGGTATAGAATAAGGAATCCATAACACTGAAGTGGTGTACGGCGGCGGTGGAGTTAAAATATAGGGAGTGGGATTTACGACGGGGATGGGGGGGGGGAGAGATGATATCCTTGGCCTCACGGGAGACTACGGCGAGAAACCAACCGCGTAAACATCGATCGAATTCTCCTTTTACACGGGTATTCAAGAACATCGCGGTTGCAGTATCGACACGCCCGAGGTGCTAGCCAATCGGATGAAAACATTCGGCGTTCAAAACGGCTGTCCATGAAAATAGTTTAATCAGAAGTTATGGCAACAAATCACTTCCAACCTTGCGTGGGAGAGAGGATTTTGTAACACCTCGTGTAAGAGCAGTCGATTGATCGATGGCCAACTCGAGTAGAAGATTGGAAATGCGAATGGTTGATGGAATTAGAACATTAATCTCTATGTATTGCCAATTTATTAATTTATCATAATCGAAAACTTACGAATTATGCGATTCACAGGTATTTATTTATTTTTTCATTTTCTTGTTTTGATTCAATTGAGTACATTGCGTCCTACGAATTGAAAGATACGAGTTTCGTATGACCGAAATAAAGTTACCGTTGCATGTAATCTTCGAATAAGAGTGTAAATAGTTGAGAGAAGCAAAACAGTCGCAAATAGTTAAATGTTTTTATTCAAACATCAATCCAAACAATATTTCATATTTGACAACAAAATTGGTAAACACCAGTAATGCGATTAATGCCATATAGGGATAACATTCAATGGTTTAATAGTTTGATTATCGTTGAATCAATAAAAGAGGCTGGGAAGAGGAAATCAGGGTGTATGACTTAGAGAAATGAATGGTGCGTATTGGTAAGATTACTTGGAAGAGAGAAACTTTTTTTTTCACCATGCATGTCCAATTGTAAGAAATAATACGGATGATACATTTTTATCTTTAATTAAAAAAAAATGTTTCCGACAAATTTTCGCAAAGCACTTTCTTCGAATTTGCATAAGTGTTTCGATGGCAAAAATTCGCCAAAGCTAAGAACGCTTTCCAGCACTTAAAATATCTGTGAGCGTCGACCTGGAGCGATTGCATTATGGAAGAATCGGCACAGCCCTACGAATACGTCTTCGTACCATGGAGCATTGAGTGCGAGAGTACAGATATTGTCCAAGAAGATTTTATCAACATGTACTGTTACCACTCAAAAAATAACACACAGATACATTTATTTCCACATGTTTCAAGCGATGTTAAAACTTAAGGCATAGATATGTTCAAATACTGATATAATTGGCTAGATGGCATGCGATTGATATCACAAAACGTCGTTGTTGTCGTGATGCCCTCCAATGCATCCTGATATGTCAGATCCTAACGAGCCTCGCGGAATAGGACGCTCCTTTTGAGGCTATTGTTCAATTAAATCGGGGCTAGCGCAGCTCGGGTCGGTCATGAAAGGAGTCGTCAAAAAAGTACGGCGCGAGCAGGAGTCGGCTCGACTGCCAACCTGGGGCGGCGACCGAGAGTCAGCTGTGCGTGTTCGCGCGAAAGTAACGAGCGTGCTCTCCACTCCTCCTCGGCGGATGGGAACGTTGGGGCGGGCGAGACCTCGCGTGCTCCCTCCCCCTGCAGGGAGGGCCCATCGCCCCCCTGGTGGGGTGGGATTGTGTTATGTCGCGACTGCATTCGTGGCGGCGTTGTTCCAGCATAAATGAAAGTGGATGGCGTACCTGGGAGTCGGGGGAAGGGGTACAGCGGCCTGCCTTTCTACGTTTATCCCTCTTCTCTCTCTCTCTCATCCCCCTCCTCCACAGGTTCAAAACCCGACGTGCCTATCCTGTCCTTTCCTTCATAATGGACCGACATTGCGTGAATCGAGTTTGACAGATCACAGAGTTCCTCAACCCCTCCCTTTCGCTCTGTAGGGATAAAGGGAGGGGTGGAGGAACTTCTATGCGTATTGAAAATGCCGTTTCTGGTTTAATGCTGATCTCATTTATCTAAAATGATATCAAAGTTGGTATTGTTCCCATAGGAGACTTTTTAAACGAATCCCTCTAAGTTTTATTAAGAAGAAACAGCTCTAACAACTTCCATGATCATCCCACCTATAGTCTTTAATCATGGGTTACAAGTCCTAAATCTCGAGACTTACATTATTTTATCGCTGCGGGAACGAAATCTCAAGTCCTAAGTTTCGTCAGAAGATGGTTATATTTTAGCTCTCTGTATTCGAGTACTGTTGAGGTAAATGACCGTTAACCAACTGCCGATTTAAGGATTCGTACCAATCACAATTCAACTACAAGACATGAGACTCGAGGCTAAAGACCCATTGTAGAACGGTATTCAAATAAACGATGAATATGATGTTTCGAGAAAAACTAAGACTTTTCTAAATAAATCTCTTTCTGTACCTCCATACAATATCAATTACTTTGTCCATCAAGGTCAATTGTTGAAAGCCGTGATAGAAATTATAATTGTAGGCAAACTGGATGAAGTAAGGAATGGAGTTTTTTTTAAGGACTTTTTGAGACGACAGAAAGGATTAAAAAAATGAAGAAAAGAAATAATGTAGGGCAAACGAGAGGATATTCACAACATAAGTAGAACGTAACAGTCGTCGAGGATCGTAAAAAAACTACTTTTAATACGATTCTGACTTATGGTTCCGAATCCTACTAGAAAACCCTGGATCAACACCATCTAAAACCCTTATCACTGAGATATTCCGGCTGATAAAGCTCTGTGGGAAACCGAAGCCGGCAAAGGGAACCCTCTGTTTTGTTTTAACGACAAAGATATAACAGAGTTTGAAAGGGGTAATTGAGTCTAGTTTTCTAAAGATGCGATCTTTAAAAAATTATCAGATGCTGCCCGTCCAAGTACTCAGTCATTATTCGTCCCGGTCTCTCTTTGATAGAAACTACTCCGGTGGAATTTGGCTCTGTTCACTTGGTCAATGGATCTCGAAAGACTCATTTTGTTCGTCAAAATTTATTATCATAGTGCCTGACAATGGCATGATGAAGTTTTCCTCCTCAGGATTGAAAATGTATTGGCTTTTCTCCTCCTCTCCTGGAGGCTTCCTCAGGATGTGAACGACGCCCTCACGAAGTGTCCATCAAGGAAAGAAGGTTGATACATTTCCAGTACTGGCGCGGTAACCCCAATAATGTTGCTATCATTTATGGACTATGCTTTAATAGTAGCTTTTCCCGAGTAAAGTAGTACAACCTTTTTTAAAAACATACTTCATATTTTTATGCATTTAAAATATTTCGGGACCTCATAAATACCATTGTTTTCTACATAATTATCTTACATAAATCCTCGTAGTTTCAATCCTCTTTATTCGCCCGCAATTCTTATTTTTTCTTCCATATTTCTCGCGATATAAATTACTACGTTTTATTATAATAGCTTTAATCATTTTCTTGCTCCTCAATACCTAATCCATTCCACTTTTTTTTCGTCTTCCGTATTTCTCGTGTATACGTCTCTCTCATTTTCCCCTATTCTTTGTCTAATTTTCTCTTTGTCCAGTTTTTTGTTTCCTTCACCATATTCATACTGGTACTTCAAAATAATCCAGCCTGCATCGATGTTCATTCATTCTAGATATTTTTGACGACGAGACGATAGAGTGTGCCAGTTTCTGCATTAATGTCTCCATTAAACCTTTTTTTAACGTCTCTAGCCATATATATTTTTCCACGATACCGCACAAATTGTTTCAGTCGATGTAACGTATGGCCTCCTCCCTTAACATTTACGTCAATACTTTCGTTTTTTTAAGATTATTTTTTTCTCGATCGTCTTTTATTTGTAATAGAACCAAAATTGATAGGTTTTCGTCATAATTGCGTCCTGTGTTTTCAATGATATATGCGGCCAAGTCACACGATGAAAGGACTTCTTCGAAGAGTGTTGCCACCCATTTTTACGACGTCATCTTCACTCGGTCGATTTATGAAAGGCCCTCCTTGAAGCATAATCGATCATTGTATTCTCTATGACTCTGGACTCTTAACATGTGCACCACCCGCCACGTTATTGTAGGTATCCCGATCTGATAAAACCAAGAGGTATTCAGAGGCTCGTCGAGAGACTCTTGACCTCTTAGCTTAGTTCTTGGCACCAGGGTGCCAGATGCCGACTTTTGGTAAAATCCGAATCAACGGGTGCGTAGCTATGTTGGTCCCTCGATTTGGAAGACCATCCGACTCCAATCGAATAGAAATTTGATTTCTCTTTGATCTCGTTTGTTTGGAAGTAGTTTACCGTGTCACAATGACTTATGTCGTGTTCTGTGCTGAATATATAAATCGGCGTGCTCTCCTAAATCTTGAATCGTACTTCGCCCAAGAATTAACTTTCAGCAAGTGTTTCGCGAGACAGGAAACTTTTCCTGTCAAACGAAACGAGAATATATTTTCGGCGGAAAAAAATATTGTCCTCTTATTGCTTCGCTCCCCGAACCACGTCTTCAAAACTTCGACCTTTCCGTTTGGAATCACTTCCTTCGATTCGGTATTCGTGAATAAAATTCGCACGGCATAGTCCTTTTACAGAAAACGAATTCGATAGGTTATTTTGACGATGATAAATTGACAGAGAATCATTAAATACAATATATAAATCGAAAAATGTGTAGCTGAGTTTATTAGTTGTAAGACATGCTCAATTAAATCGGGATAAAATGTTGAATAAATAAATATCGAAGTGTACGCAGTAAAATTAAAATATTTCTTTCTGGATTGGGAAATGGTAGAAGTTTCAAAACATGAATACCAGCACGAACCCAAAGAGTAGCGTCCTTACTACTCCCCTCCCCACTAGAAACGAGTCCTCATTCCATGAAATTGTAATCATAATCCTTTGTGTTGAAGTGGTTGTTGACCGAGAGAAAACACACTACACTCTCGGATATACTTACATATAAATATGGACACGGACGCATATTTATTCAAATAAAATGTATTTCATGTCCGTGAGTTACTAATTTCTGACGGAATGTCCAGTTTGCGCGGACGTTGCGTGAGGTCCGTTAACGAAAGTAATTTTCTGCTGAAAACAATGCTGAAAATATATATTCGTGCGAAAAGGGTGGGATTGGACGAAAAAGGCAGTAGGTAAGTCAGTAATAAGTCAGTCACTTTCCCCAGACTTTCGCTGGTTTTCATTGGTGGAATAAGTATGTATCATCCGTCATTATGTGCTTGAGGAAGGAACTATTTTTCCAGCAAAGCTGAGTGGGGTCGTGAGTATGAGTGCAGCAGCGAAATTAGTAGGTAGTTAGGATGGAATGATTTCTTAAATAATGACTCCGTGGTCTTACGAGTATGATAACGTGTCTTCGTGGATTCTTCCGCACGCTAACAATAGAAAATCGTCTTCAAGAGCATAATTTGGCTCATCCCATCCGATAAGCTATGCATTCAGCTTTCGCTATCGCCGACCGTCGACGATCTTGTGGGTCTTTATTAGTTAAATTACGGTCAGATATTTTTGTTACGCTTTCAAATTTACTTTTAAGCTGTGACTATGATATGAATGGAATAATTTATACGAAGATACTCCATATGTAAATGCAAAAGATAATGCATGAAAATGTCCGCTATTTGACAGAAGCAGTACTTAAGGATTCATTAAAGAAAACTTATCACTCATTAAAAAAAAGGTAAAAAAAAGGATACCGTAAATTATTTATCTTTAATTGTCATGGTAACTTATTACGAATTTGAGATAAATTGTTTGAGGCAGGAAAATCATTTAAAATATTTTTTATTGAATGCTGAGTCATGAAATTATGAAATGGATATTAAAGGAATTTAAACGGCCTTAGACATTTAAAATCCTTAAATATTTACTTCATAGCTAGAAAGATAGTTTTAATAATCGCTATTTGTCCCAAACAAAATTATTTATCTAACCCCGTTCTTTATACTTTTTAGAAAATTTGAATTCTTAAGCGGATACTTTTATCAACCTCTATTTCTCCCTGCCACACACCTTTTTTGGTGGCTCGCAGGGTATTTATGTAGATGTAGATCTATGCTTTAATCAACAGCTCAAAAGTTGTTTCCACTCCAACAGGGCCTCTCTTTCGGGCATAATTAATTGTCTCCATGTCCTTACGGCCGCTTTGCAGAACGAATAATCCCATGACTAACTACACACGCAACATAGTTCACCGTGTAAATGAGTCGATTAACGATGCATGCACATGATACAAAAGTTTGCAAAATTATTCGCATGGGATATCAGAGCGTCTCATTTTCCGCGCTCGTGTCCGCGCATGATCGACTCCAGAGCCATTTGCCACGGGAGGAGAGGATCGAGAGCAAAAGGTATGCACGGGATAATGCGTCGTGTGAAGCGACCTTTAGAAATCACTTTTAGTAAGACCTTTCCCTTTCGTGTTCGGGGCGTTTCCTTTTGCGGAGGCGCGAAGGGTTTTATAATGGTCGTCCCTCGCCCTCCCGCCGCCGTGCTTGCTTCAGTTTAAAGAACCTCGGACACCCACGCTTTATGCTCGATGACGACAGTGCCAACGGTTGGGTGCCATTGTATCCGCTCCGTCGTAAATTAGCACGCGATGCACGCGGCGTAAATTTTCGTTTTGAGAGTGCCCCGCTGGATATCAAAAAAACTACAGCTTTGGCACGAAGAACTCTCCCACCCTCTCCTCCACCTTCTCCCGTTCACTGCTCGATTGTTTTCCCAGCCCACCGGGGTCAGAGACGACGTCGTAAGTCGGCACGACAGCGAACGGATGAATGAAGACGTTTCCCGCATGGGTGTAATTTATGAACGACGCCTTCTTCTCTCTCTCCCTCGCTCTTTCCCATTCCATCCACAGAACATCGTTACACTTTATGCCCCATCGGACGTCGCCAGTGACTCTCGTGGTAAGGTGGGGCGTGCAATATGTCGAGTGCGTTACGCGATATTCGTGCAGTATCGTGATTCGATGCTTGATCCTCGAAATATCGAAGTAGGAATGTCGACAATAGATCGACTGCTATTCGTGATATTCATGTGATCGTGATTGAGCCTCCAAGTATTACGATGTATCGATTCGATATGTGTTTTCGCGAGTATAACTACGTTAAATGTATGATAAAAATTATAGAGTACTTCGGAAGGGAGTTGTAGGTAACATTCGAGAGAAGTTTGTAATTTTGCTGTGAAATTCAGAAGACGAAGATAAACAATTTTTTTTTCAATTATGTTTGAATATCGATGGCCAAAGTAGAAATTTATATTATGTTTAAACCACGAATTACGCATGAGAATAATAATTTCTCATATCGCTTCCATAGTTTTACATCGCTTCTTTGCAACTTCTTATTGAGGGCTAGGATACCGAATCAGCGTGATTTCGGAATTATTTCCACAGAGTTAGTGTTAAACAATTCAGTTTTTTCCGCTGGCAAATGATGATCTAATATTTCACCTTTTAATCTTCTCTTCGTCTCAGGATACAGGATGATTTAGTAAAACAAATCTCTCTCGTAGGATTGTTTGATTATCGTAAGTTGCTCTCATTTAGCTCATAATAAATTTCAATGGATCGGACGATTTTATTCGTATTTTGTTTAATTTAGCGAAAACCTAACTAGTCACACTAAGTCCAAATTGGGTTGTTCTGAATGAGATTTATCTAATTCTAAATAAAAACTTTCCTCCGAAAATTTTCCCACTGCCTAAACCGAGGGTGAAGTCAGGAGACCTGAAGACAATAATAACATACAGGTATTCTTGTATCATGCTTGTATCACGCACATGATTTGAGAATGGAAAAAATCCAAGCATACCAATTCAATATAACGAACGTAAAAAACGAACGAACGTAAAAACGAACCGTAAAAAAACCTACAACGATGATAAAACCAAGTTTTATTTAATTGGCCTCCTCACTCTTTTTGAAACTTATCCTCAATGTATGTCCGGGAAGGCGCGTAGAAGCGATGTCCTAAGTGAATCCATCGTTTTCCTTTTGCATTGATCTGTACGAGAGCGTGGAAATCTTTCCGATACATAATTTGTATCGCGATGCGCCGTCGGAATTCGAATATCGATCGTTACACTATCCTAGCGGTTTATTTAGCACCCTCGTTTTTGAACCCTAAAGATCGTGGGTTCGAGTCCAATCTTGGAAATGGGCGAGGTGTCAACTCTGGTGGTTTGGACCCTTGGACACCTGGTGACAAACCAGGAGTGATTTTTCAGGGTTCCAGAGCTAGAGAGGTCATCAGACGAATCCTGAGAGGAAACGAGCAAAAAGAAGTCGTCGGCTATAGTCAGTACCGTGGTATCTTCGTATTATCTCTCTCTTTCTCTCCTCGCCTCTAAGATTCTTAACCAATCAGTCGCGCCTCGGCCAAAGCCAGGGACGGAGAAGGAGACCGCGGAGCCCTCTTAGTGTGACTCATTTGTTTGACTTCCTTTTATGGAGCAGGAGACGGGGGAGAGGTTCTCATTTCCTCCGCCGAGCAGGAAGTCATCGGCCGACGGCGTCTCTACTCGCGAAGCGCTTCCCTTCTCTCTCTTCCTCCTCCCGACCTCCCACGCAAGCACCCGTCTCGTTCCCGACGTGCCAACCGAAAGAAAGTCTTTCTACGGAGTTGCGAGGAGTGATCCGTCGGAGGGGCGGGGGAGAAAGGGGGATGCCATTCGGTGGTCGGGATGCGACGTCCAATTGCGGCGCCACTTGGAATGTCACCGCCAAGAAATACGGCCCGTGGTCACGGGAAGGCGCGCTCGTTAGCGCCTCGCGTGCACCTAGGTGCGGGCATTCCAGAGTGGGAGCATTACCACCCGGTTGGTTAAAAGTTATTATTTGCTGGGAGACTCTCTCTCTGTCTCCCTAGAGAGATTGAGAGCCTAGGTCGCCCTGGCCGTTGGTAATGAAGAAGAGGGAAATGAAGCACGTGAATATATATCCAAAGGTAACGTCTTCCAGGAAGAGCCTTTAGGGGGAAGAGTTGAGTCGATGACCCGGGGACAAATTTTTGTTCGGAAATTTCGCGTGCCAATGCTAGACAACAAGCCTTTCACATTGTCGTGTAGGATTGGTTCAACTTGGAGGTGTGTTCGATCTCATTTCTGATTGTTTGGATAGAAAATAGGTACGTTGTCAGAACTGATAGAGCTTGCGCTAAGAGGACAAACTGATAGAACTGTACCAGAAGTTTCATCCAGCTACCTGTAACCAAATCGGTCATAGTCCTAAAAAAAAAAGATGTCTCCCTGTCTCGATTGAAGTGTTTGAAAAAGTTGGCTTTGGAGAATCGAGGTACGCAAGTGTGCCTACCATGCCGTGGTGATGTGTAAATGATCAAATTTTGGACTTCGGTGGCCGTCAAATAGCCTGTTGCTTGTTCAAAAGTAATTACGATTAAGTAGTTTATGAGACGGAATATCTAACTGAAGTGTAAAGAAGTGCTTTAATTTGCGCCCACAACAGGTCACAATTTTTTCAAACCAAAAATATCACATATGGAACTAATAGGACGATTTCTGAGTCTATATTTAACACTTATTGTTTATTCATGTTATTATTTCGAATTTTCCACTTGAAAGTTATTTTGAACAGTATTTGGCTGCTGAGTTGACTACTTGTATAATGAGAAACACGAGAAAGGCAAATGGAAACTAATTACATCTCAAGAGTTGGCCTAAACCCGGTCGCGATCTAAACAATGCTCGCAGTAGTGTTGTCGAGGGTAGGTACATTTTCTCGGGATGAGAAAATGCTTTAGAAAACAATCGCGATTTGCATTACATTGAAAAAGAAATAAAATTTTTAAGGAGGGTCACTGAAATGTCGGAGGCAGAAAATATTGCCAAATATAATAATTGTATTTTAAATGAATTGCTAATACTCTCGAGAAAAGCGTACGTCCAACACGTCACGAAAATAGTGACAAAAGGTTCACGAGCGTAGATCTTTGAGAACTTTTGACATTTTGGAGTTGTGAACTAGCATGATCTCATCGAATCACAAACTTCCGTTCAGGAGGACGACGAAACTAAACTGCGGCGTGCCTGAAGGGACGAGAGGTGCCCGCACAGCTGAGGTTCGCGGGATCCATCACCGATTTTTCCATCGCGCCGTCGCCAGAACCTCCGGGTTTCGAGGCCCTCACGAAGCCTTTTTAACTCTGGCCTTGGGTTACTTTCGCGTCGTGTTCGCTGAATAGAATGCTCCTCCTCCCCCACTCGCCCATCCAGCCCTAACACCTCCACCCGGGTGCAACAGATTGAGCTGTGGGAGCACGCGTGATATCCACCCCGCACTTCACACCCACGCTTGAACGTATCCGCAATGAGTGCCAATTTTCAAATGAACCGATTTGCACGCGTCGAAGTTCGTGTTTCCGATCATCGCCTGCGTAACTTAAAAGAGTCAGAGCTCCTTCGGAATTTTCAAACGGCAAGGCGGAGCCAGACCAGTGCCACCCTGATGACAACTTCTTTTCGTCCTTTTGTAACATAAGGGACGAAAATCCCTGTCATCGAAATCAAGTGTTTTCTTAGACTAGGGACATAGTCATCATTATTAAATTGAACCACAATTGTCTTTACTAGCGTTTCGCCTCACATGTGCAATTACTCTAGCTCATGGAAAGTTATTCTCCACAGCTGTTTCCACCGTTTCAATTTAGCCAGTGCTAGGCTAGACTTTAATGTAACATGTAATATGCATGATCAGCGTGAAATCGTAGTGGGTAGAACGTTCATCTACTAACTATGGGGTCCGCGGTTGAAATCCAGGCAATGCCTCAGGTCATTCGGATCTTCGTCCAGGTTGTGTGATTTTTCGGACGCAATTGGGAAACCTTAGAAAACAAAGAAAGGCTTTATTTCTCCTATCTTGATGTGGTCGGCTAGAAAACCGTAGGGCTCATGGATAGGTAAACCTATCAAAGTAGTATTCGGGTTGATCTCTGTGGTAATGTGGATTGTGGACGTCTGGTTTGGGATCACTCCCTCTTGCACACCCTAGCAGTGGATTTGCAGTGTGCCATGCAAGAGCATCCTCTTGGGGTGGATTCAATTAGGTAGTGTTCTGGAGTTCCCAGTTTGAGGACCCGGGTTTGATTCCCGAAAGCGTCAAATACTTTTCCCCTGATGACCACCTCGGTGTCGGGCGGTAAATGCACGAAACGAGGCGCACCTTCCATTTAAATCAACCTTGGGAGCTTGCCTTAAGTGCAATTTGCCATCGACGCCGGGTTTCCCTTCACTTCCCCTCGGTTTCATCGTCTTATTCCCATGCCGTTATTACGAGACCATACCTAAAGGCGGAAATAATAAGGGAGTACTTCCCGTGGTAACCACTGCTTCGAATGGCCTTCCGACCTGGTGCGAACACGCATTAATACTACGGAGCATTGTACTTTGTTCAGCCAAGGTTTTCTTCTGCTGTTGCAGCCGTCTCCGTAAGTTTTTCTTTTCGTGGGTTTCAGAAAAAAGAAGTAAATGCACAATTTTAACATGTCATTCCACGTTCATCAGTTACACTGAGAAAGGTTGAAGCTGTGAAAAAACGATTTGCGGATTCCATATTTGTCTAATTTTAGAATTAGGGATTATATTGCTTTATGTTCACTTTCATGCTAGAGTGTCCAATAAATTCGCTGAATAAAATCCACTGCTAAAACCTAACGGAATGGAGTTACTTCTGTGGACCCAGAGGTTTCTGGAAGCAAAAAAATCAGTCAGAAACAAAATGATGAATTGTTGTCAGAAATCATATCATTCTTCTTTGCCCAAGTACTTCATTATACGCTGAAGTCGTAATTCAATTTTCGTATTCCACCAGATTTCTGTTTTCGTCGGTCGTTGTGCCTCGTTCCCCTCTGAACCATAACCATAGCGCGAACGAAGTGATCCGCAGGAAATTGGTAATTTATCCAGAGAGCCAAGTGGATGAGCGCGTCCCCGCACCCCATAGGTTCAAAAAATATCATTTCACTTTCCTCCTCGGGCTCCCGAAGTCTTGGGGCCGTCAAGCAGAAAAGTATCCGAAAGGGTGGTCCTTAGGAACGGCGGTCGGTCGTAACCCCATCCCTACTGTGCGGGGATGGCCCGGCATGTCCAACGGACGCTGAACCCGCAGCCTTGACAGACGTGAATGCCGGTGTCTATCACGTCACCTGGCCCCCACGATGGTAAAAATGAAGTTCAACCGTGATTCACATTATAATTAGGGGGCCGCACCTTCCTCGTCCTTTGAACACACACGAATGCAGAATCTCGAGCAGCCGGAAAGTGAGTCTCAGTCCCACACTTTAAAGTCGCTCGGTTATTTCCTCAATATACAATCCTCTGCCTGATGCTCGCAGCCCGGGTCATTCAACAAGATTTTGGTATCAAGTTACGTTATGCCGAATGAGTTAATGTCGGTTAGGATTTCCTTATGACCAAAGAGAATTTCGGGGGCACGGGTATGTAATGTTTCGTCTCCGTGGTACTCAGTATTCTCCATTGTCGACGGATATATTATATTGACAGATAAATTTATAAGTCCACCCCGTGCTCAACGTGGTGTTAACATTTCAAACGTGACAAAAATGAATTTGAAATTAAATTAATATTATAAATTAAATTGAATCATAAGGAAGTCAATTGAAAATTTACTCATATACACGAAGAAGGTTGAGAGCCATTAATTCATTTTTTTTAATTAATAATTTCAGTACGGAATCCACCCAGTTCTCATATTCACAACATAATAAATCTATACATTGAAGTAATTTGAAACATGAAATTGCCCATGGATCTGCGGAGATGTCAGGAAAATTGACGTGAAAACGTCCGGTTTTAGGTAGAAAAAGTTTTTTTTTAACGCAGCTTGGCTTCCACGTGTTTACTGTTTGAATCATTCTCACTTATTGCATCATGCATCAGATGTTGCAGGAAATCTTAGTTTAAAACATTTTTGCTAGCGTTTACAGTGTTATTAACCTCTAAGGTTGGTTGGCACTATTTGATGGCGAAATAGCACTTCGGTCTGCTTCCGTTGGCAGATCGAATGATGAGTAGCCTGTTGACATTGATTGGGATATAATAGTTGAGCAATTTTCACAATTATCGACGGAGATAAACTTTTCTCCATTATCCCGTAAGAATTCGCGAGTTCCTGTGACTCGAGGGGCACGACAGGCTAACTGAAGACCATAATTGAAGGAAACATGGCGGGGAAGATTGACAAGGTCAAGGATAGATCACGAGAAGCAGGTAATGGAAGATGTCGATGCAAGGAGCTATGATGGAATGAAGAGATTGGCAGGGAACAGAACAGTTTGGAGAGCTTACCAGAGACCAATCCTCGGATTGATAATTATCTTAACCCTTGGAGTAATATAATTATAGCTATAATGCAATGACGATCTGACCCTAGCTCCATCGACGGTGGATTTTCATGCGATATTCGTTGGATTGCTCATCAAGAGCCAGTTTCACAAGATTTTCACTAACCGGCGCCAAAAAAAAATTTTTTTGACTAATGCTGTTTTCAACCTCCCTGTACATCTGTTGGAGAATGGTAATAGAATTATTCTCTAAATAGTTTGGAATAGGTTCTAATTTTTAAGTTGGAATTCGAGTCAGGAGGATCCCAATACTTGAATGACACATGCGATGTCCACTACGTGCGTGTAGGCTTGCGTAGTCCAAGCGTATGGACGATTTTATGAATATAATTCAATTCAAGGTATTCCACCTATTTACTAGTAAAGCTACGCTTTGGTGCAATCTTTAACGACTATGTACTTACTATATATACGACGCGAAAACTTACTCTTTCTTTTCCCATATTATTTCTTTCTTAATATCTTCATAACGTAAGCCTGCCCTCTTACTCCTTAGAAAATATGCTCTCTTTCTTCATCTACATACTCAGCTTTCTATCATGATCTTCAACTTCCCGCTACCTCTCAATATTTCCTCAATCTACTTTCGCTGCCTTTTTCCGATTTCTTTCACTTTAGTTGCTTCCTTTCTTCAACAGTTCTATTAAAAAACTTAGTGATTGTCTTCCTTTCGATATAATTTATTGTCAATATTGTTCTCCACAGACATATCTCAAAAGCCTCCAATCTACCGTCAATATCTTTCCTCAAAGACAAAGTTTTACGCCCTTTGAAGCATTGCGCTCCACATTATATTCTCTACAAATTTTTTCTTCATATTTTTACTGAGTGATCCAGGCATGAAATATTTTCTTCTCGTTTATTTTTTTTTGCATATAAGTGTTTATATTCAAAACCTATTTTTGAATTGAGTAACGTTTGTTTCTCGCAGTGGCTTGCTAATAACCCCGGGAATAAACAAGTACATATTTGGTCACCCGGTTCTGTTGCATATTATTTTCATTTTCATTTATACTTTATACTGTAAATAGTCATCGCCAATCGTTGCAATGTTATAAATGATATTCTATAGGTATGTGCGTGCGATATTTCTCTTATAATGAGGAGGGACCCTTAGGACAGGTAAACCTCTCTATCCAACGTAAAAATGGTAAAAACAGAAATTAGTCGGTTAACTTTTTTCCGCTTGAAATATCGTATGAAGATTTTTACCCCGATTCCGTTCTTTTCGTATGTCTGCAAATTAGAAGTCCCGCATTCCAGGCCATTGCCACATGTCGTTAAAAAATTAACGTGTGAGGAACCTTTTTCCCTAAAAAGTTGCCAAATAGCAGCATATTTGATGAAAGCCGGATTTTGAGAATACTTCATAACGGCTCATAATTATTTTAAGGGATGAGGATTTTTTTTATATCTGGCCACACGTTGCATTCCTGAGAGGCAAGCAACCAAATAATATGAAGCCCCATTCGAACCAATACGAACGAAAATTTGCGACAGTTCCGTAAATTTTCTCGCATCGGAAATTTCATTCACCTACGTGAGGTTCGGTGAAGCTCCAGTCCAGTTTTCATTTTCATCGAAAAATTGCGCAAATATTTCAATTAGGCTTTAATTGGTGCCATTAGTCATAAAAAATTACTAAACAACCCAGAAGGAGGTTTACATTCACAACACAATACAAATATTTTTCCTTGCCTTCCTTATTACATCATTATTACGATGAAGTGAAATTAAAACAAATTGCGAATTCCACTAAAATATTTAGACCAAGTTTTATAATTCCTTGTTAAAGTGAAGGCTTACTTTAAATTTTTGTTAAGGTCAAAACTCATTTTTATGACCGCTAATTAAGTTCAAATAACACCGTTAAAAAGATCAATAGCTGAAAGATGATGTTACTATTGTTATAAGGTTTAAATTCACTAATGAGACAACTTATTTGTTTATAAAATCGGATTTTTCAGCGGTCTCCATGTTAATGTAACGCTCACGTGAACTAACGGTTGCATTTAACAAGACATCGCAAAACTAGGCCTTCGTGTAGTTTACAATGGAGTTAATAAATCGCCTTCCTATAGAGCAACCCCTGGGCGTGAATCCTGACATTGTGCCTTTTAAATATTATTTTAAATTCTTGTGTAGTTGAGAATTCCTATGATTTGCGTTGAATCTTCCGTGTTTACGGCAATATTTTATGTATGGTATAATCAGAATGACTTAAAAAAACTACCATCCTTCCAGTCTAGAGAAATGTCCCCAGTGAAACTCGACATTGATCTGAAAATAGCGGTCACAAGATATATACCTATTATATATATATATATTTCTATTTTTTATAAATAGCAAGTAGAGCTCACCCATGTACTAAGCCCGACGGCGTGTGAATATTCACACATCAGGGTAGGGGGGCCAGTTCCTTTCCCTGTGTCGGCCTTATGGTTTCCCCTTATGGTTCCGCCTTATGGTTTCCCAGGAAGAGCTGGTACCCGAAAAATCAACTAGCTTATATATGTATATGTATAAAAAATATATATTTTTTTAATATAAAACTTAGACAGCAACACACAGCACGAATATATATAAAACCTACCTTAACCGGTAGATTACCTAATAAAAGAAAAAAAAAATATATATATATATATATATATATATATATATATATATATATATGTATGTATATATTCGCCAAATGGTGGGATTTGGTGTTTGAATGTATATATATATATATATATATATATATATATATATATATATATATAGTTTTCGTAAAGAAACGGACTCGAGCTGGGAAGACCTCGGGGTCCCACACCCAATTCAAAATTCGTCCAATCCAAGAGAATTTTTCCACTTCCGCAAAAATGAATTTCGCGAATTTTTTGGGGGAGAATGGCGAGCGGAGGGGGACGGGATTGGGTGGGGGGGACATCGTGCGTTCCTCTCCATTGACGAGCGTGTGCAAAGTTCCCAACCGGCTCTCTTGCGTTTCGAGAGTCCCCGGGGATGTATTACGAAATCCGTGTGCTTTGCGGTCTCTCAATCTCTGCCGAACATGATCTCCTTTCACGGCCCCGGAAACACACAGATCATTTTCTGGTCCATTTCGCAATGCGAGAAAGTCCTGCATAATAGTTGTCTTGAGGAATGTTCGAAAAGGTTGTATTTTACCCAGTGCACGAATGATTTCTACGTGGTTATCATGCCCTACCAGACGAAATTCAATACTCTATCAATAAAAGCTTATACAATACATCCAATAGCGTACTTCAGTTCGGTTCGAATTAAGTGATCTTACCAACGTGGAAAGATAGACTATCGATGCAAATTTTTCACCAGGTTTTTATTTTTGTGATATGTGCGGCACATTATTCTGTGACAATATTTTCTCCAACAACCCAACTTAAAGACATAATTTATATTTTATCGTGAATTCAATACACATGCACTTCAATTACCAAATATTGCTATCGTTTCCGGAAAATAAAAAAATCCATGAGGTTACTTGAAACATTGTTCTACTGTGGACAGACATTGAGAAAATCTACAGCAGAGAAATGTAACTAGTTTCTTTTTAGCCAATGTTTTCATATAAATATTTAATCTTCTGTTGATTGAATGAGCTCCAATTAAATAATATATTGATGAAAAATATTTGATGAACAACCAGAATATTGCACTGAGAGCATACAATAGGAGCATTTCCCGTCGAATGTAGCAAGAATCATCCAGAAAGATGGAAAATGAGAGTTTATTGGGAAACTTAGTTCTGGGAATAATAAGGAGAGTGCCGAAACCAACGGCCCATACACTGCATTATACCCGGAGAAGTTTCTTTTTTTTCCAGAGGCGATGGAGTAGTAACAAAATGTGCGTTAATTAAAAAAAACACGTCAAAGCCTGTTGGTTCAGTCTGCTGCATCGCTCATTAAAAACAGGTTCTTTGAGCTCGACAACCCGCGAAAAGTTTTTTTTTAGCATTTCATATTTTCTCTTTTTCGCATATATATTTGCAATGGCCCAAGATGCGTTTCGTTAGGGGTCGTGACCCTACGCTTTCAGTAGTCTTGCTATAACCAGGCATCATCTCTTTCGAACGAAAAGATTGAGATACTAAAGCTATCCGTTGCTAGTTTAATCAGCACCACAGAGTAATAGTACCTTAAGCACTAATTTTCCAGAATTAATGGCTATATTTATCAAAGAAAATAATGCTTTAACATTAAGTTTTCATAGCGAGTTATCTAACGATAAACATTACGCGATTGATATATCTTGTCAATTTTGTTATTGTATGCAGACAAAAACAGTTTTCAAAAGCTTTCGCCTTATAAAACTAAACGCCTTGTCAAATGCAAAAAAATCCTTTGTTTGCTCTAAAAAAAGATCAAAACACTAAATTAATTTATCCATAAATTTATTCCATGTATTTAATAAATGAACAAAGAATAACTGCGAGTCACAAAGATTAATTTTGTGAAAAATTGAGAGCTAAAAACTAATCATATATCTATCACATATATATATTTTTTATTACCACCGAATTCTTGAATTCCAGTAGTGAGAGTAGCATATTTATTATTGGTACACAAACTATCGCTATCTCTCTTCATATAAAGATGCGTGGGTGATGCCATGGTCACCGATTTCTTAATGTACTACGATGCAGCTGACGCAATCAATAAGAATTAGCTCGATGACTATCAGTACTACCCTCTATCGTGGTTTCAAAGATATCCCCAGGACTTTGTGTTTAGAGAGGTGAACAGAAAAGTGGATCAGGAGGCGGCGAAGGAATTCCTTCTTCACATGGGACGTTAGGCAGAGTGATTGCGCGGCGGGTATTGCGCCAGTGCTCTAATTAAGGGCTCTGCGTTTCTCTTATGTTTTCTCTCATCCCTACCGGCTATCTCTACTGGCGCTTCGTACATAACATTTCTCTGACAGTGGTATCCCTATCCCCTCTCGTGACTTCATATCTCGACTCGGCTGTAGTCAATAGATGGTAGATTAGGAAATGCAGCCATACTGCAGAGTCGTTGTCTCGAAAAGGTTACGCCATGTTGGAATAAATACTTAATCGATTCTTTGAAATAACATTATTTATCGTTAATAGGTAGACTACTTGCGCGACGAATTTGTTTTTCTTGGGTAGTCATCGTTTATTTTTGGCATACCAAAATGAAATTTTACGCTACGTACACTGATCGTCGTCTTCCCGTTAATTCTGCAATGTTGAGTCCTCTTCCTTAAGTGCCAGAAGATAATAAGCGTCTTCCTGCGCATGAGGTTTATAAGCTCTGGATTTATATCATCGTCTTTCGCGGAACATCCCATGGTTTCGTCGTGCCATGCCTTTATGTTTTAACGGAAGTACCTGAGGACACTGTATTAAAAGCCGTAAAGGTCTTGACATGCCATATACGATAAACGCATTGAAATCTCTACACGAATTCCGAGTTGAGCTAATAAATAGTTTCCTCTCAGACTTAAAAATGTTCCCGCAAGTTCTCATACGACGAAGCAATAATATATTTGTGATAGAAAAGTGAACGTATGCGTTTAGAAATTATTGTAAAACAGCCGTAATAATATATGAGGTCACCGTAAAAGGATATCCAGCTGATTTCTTCTTCTCTTTCCGGCTCTCCTGATCCAACCTGGTGGATTCTTTCGTTATTATACCAGACTATCACTCCGCGTACTCGGGTTCGATGCCAGGAGGGGTCAGATTTGTCCGCAGAATTCTATTTGGAACTGGGTTTACGTGAGGGGAGTTCTTTAAAGGCAGTCCGAAGAGTGGAATGTGGCTCGGTTGATCGGATATATTTAAAAAAAAGTTAATTTTGGCAAGCAGTTTCTCCCAAACTCTCTCCCCCACATTTACCTTCCCCCACCTTTACCTTCCCCCACCTTTACCTTCCCCCACCTTTACCTTCCCCCACCTTTACCTTCCCCAACCACTCATCTACAATGTGAAAAAATGCATTGTAGCAATCCCCAGCTTCAGCTCGTATACATGTATTTTAGACCGTACACATATCGTTCTTCGCATAATGCTTGGTTTCACACTTATTTCTTGTTTTTTTTTCCGTGTATTTCTTCACTGCTGACGTATTTACATTTAATTCGCCCTCGCGCATGTACATTGTCCCAGATTTTGCTAAAAAAATCGGAAAAAATCCGTATGTGTGATATTACTCTCACTGCAGCTTTTCGCCGTCACATTTCCAAAGTCACCGAAAATTAGTGCTAAATTAGGTCTCATTTGCATCGTATGTCACTATCGCAAATTCCATATTTCGTCGCGAACTTCAGACGGAAAGGTTCAGGATTCGTGACACTTTATCTCTTGACCTGCAGGTGGTTGATGTATACGTACGTACTTATAAATGCGAACGGATAATTTGCATCCGTTTCCTGCCAGTTTCGAGGGTCAAAGATCTCGGACTCATGGTGTTAATAGCGATGAGGGACACCCTCGTTTTCAACCAATAATAAGCTCATGGAATAGACATCCACTTACAAGGGTTTCATTATTTTGCTGTGGCGTGATGTCCTAGCAGGTAGAGCTTGCCGGCCACTGACCGGGGGGGCCGGTTCAAACCCGGGTGACACCCAACAACAACCCTTTTCTTCATCCGAGCTTTGACACGTCACTCCGGGAAACTTTTGGTGGAAAGTGACTGACCCCTCTCCCATGTCCCAAGTACATAATCCACGTGCAGAATAGGCTGGTTCGAGGTGAGTTCTGCACACACACGTCAAACCAACTTCCTGGTTGTATCCTCTGGTGGCGATTTTCTTTCAAACCAATGTGTCGAGCTCAAAACAATTACGACCACCCACAGTATACTTATTTCAGCATACACCTCGTTACTATTTGATCTCAGAAATTCAGGAACTTCCTCCTGTGTTTTCATTTTTTATTTGTATTTTATGATTTACCTTTCCGCGGATTCAATTGTGTTCGGGCACATTCCCACGCCGAGGTTTCTAGATTTATTTTGCCGTTTGGAGGGAGGCTTGGTGCTCTCCTAGATGGGAGAATGGTGTTGATCCCTTTGGTACGGTTCTCTTGTCGCTCGGCGTACCACCCCGTACGATCCGTCACCGAATCCCTTCTCCTCCCCACTCGACCCCTCCTCCTCCTTCCTTTCCTCCCCCCCACACCCGAGTGCATAAAACGCGGCCCTCTCTTCACGGCGCTAAGGGGTGACCGACCTTTTCGCGTGGGCGTGGACCATGAATCGGCATGAACCTTTTCGGCAGTCGTTTCCAGGAAAGGCACAACAGAGGATGGTGGGTGGACGACCGTAGAGGCCGTAGCGAAAGCATGTACTCACATCCAATCGTACGATACAAGCATTCGTGTATAAGCGGTGTATTCCGAAACTACTTACGCCAGCACGTGGGGAATGCAGAGTGGTTTGACTGGGGTAGATGGCTGTGCAAGGTAGACCCTGTCGGAAACACCTCCTCCCTTTCGGAATTGGATTTTGTTTAGATTTATGTAATCATCCATGCATATTTCTACGATACTGGTCTGCGTCTTGGTCCAATGGGTAGAACGATTGGGTAGAGAGTTCCTATTAAAAATGCCAACGAAGTCTTTGAAGACGACCATATTCATCCTCGTCGTACTATTTTCTTGGTACTAGAACTTCGTAGGAAGCCGTAGGCGGTACAGGGAAAAGAACTGTCCCCTTCTCTCAATCCTGAATTTGTAATATAGCACACATGTATGCTTATTATGACGTATCTCCACCCCCGAAAAGCAAAACTAACCTCCTGGTTGGTTTCTATGGAAGTGCATCGATAATACTCACAGACATCATTTTCCCAGCCACTGTAGTTTTGCAGCATGCGAATGGATGCAGAACAAGGTCGGGGCTGTGAAGAAATATGATGTATCGTTTCAACACCCATAAAGCCCCCACGTAAGTACCAATATTGCTCATCAATTGAGTTACTATTTAATTATAGAGTAGCAGATGTCAATGGGTGTTCCGAGAATGAATTTTGGTGGTCCACGAAGAAATTTAAAAGAATCAGCAACAAATATCTAGATGACATTTTTTGCGATTAATAGGCTACAGTAATTTTGTTACAATGTAACAACTGTAATTAGCTTATCACCTTTATAAAATCGAAATTTTTTCCCGTCATTATGATGTAGATCTTAAATAAACCCTGTTATTTGTCAGCGGGATTCAAAATCGCGAGTTCACAAAATCATTGCTTCACCATTACTCAAATTAGTATTGGTCCGTAGGATTCGAATGGTTATCAACCGTTGGTCTCGAGATTAAGTGTTGAGAGCATTTATTCCTCTTTAACAAGATGTTTTTGATTCCACATATCCAAACTGAAACCTATTCCTCAACGTGAACCTCGCTATAATCTCCTCATGTGTTAACAGAAGTCATTCTGGTCGCCCCATTTTCGCATCTGGTCTCTATCGCGAGAATCTCTTCCGGCGAGTATCCGGGCGGGAGCTGGCGTCCCTTCTCGTTTCTCCGTTTTGAACCCGGAGCCTCTCTCTTGGTTCGCGTTAAAAATGCGTAAACTCCTTCCTCTACCTGGGGTGTTTTCTCGCGAGAAATCTCCCGACAATTGTGTCAACACGGGCGAGTGGTTTGCTCCAAGTTCACCGCCTCGGCCCCTTTCCCCTTGATAAGTGGTGCCCTTAAAGATGAAAAATGATCGGTTACACGTTTGGGACGCGCGTGATATTCGTCATCCGGAGATTTTCTGAGCCCCCTGCACCTGCAGCTCAATGCCATTTTGGATAACCGATGACCGAGGGCCGATGTGGGTTAACCACAGCCTTCGTGGTCCTCGGAAAACGTTTCATGCGGTCCACCTGGTTTTGCGAGGTCGAACTGTACACTTGAGACGATCGTCTTTGGGATGAGAGCATATCATTTTCGTTTTCGGCTCGCAATCGGTTTATCGAGCAGTTTAACGAACGGTAGCAATTTTATTTTTAAACAAGCACAACGATCCCTTGGTTGTACACATTGCATTTAACTTTGTACGATCCGGGTGGTACAAAATTAAAAGTTAAAAATCAAATGAGTATTGTGCTTTTCAAATACGAATTAATTCCACCAAGTGATGGCAAACACCATTAATTTGAATAAAATTTTCTATTCCAAACATAGAAGTTGCATTTCAGTCCTTTCGCTGCATTCACTGTTTCTTAAGGAGAAATTTTAGTACAGTGGTCGTCTTGCGTCGTACTCAACGCTGCTGTTTGTGAATACAATGTTATGCACTTGAAAGTGCCGTTGACAGGCACTAATGGTACGACACGCTCCTCACTATTAGGTTTCTACAATGGTAGCGTTCATTGTAAATATTCGTCTTAAAATACCGCCAATTTCTTTTACCGTTTACATATCCGGACAGCGGCATATTTCCTTCTGGTGAATTAGTAGTATGGCTGGGTAGATGTTCGCGACGGTGGCTTGAAGGATTCTGCATTTTCAGGTTTCACCGCGTTGTTGTTTAAAGCTGACAACAGTTTCTTAGACCTGAACACGCCGAATGCAACTTGGGCGAAACTGTTGTCAGCTTTAAATAACAACGCGGTGAAACCCGAAAATGCAGAATCCTTCAACCTTAGTAGTAATTAAAGAGCGGATTGATTTGAATAATATGTGAGCACCTCTTTAAGAATGACCTTAAAACAAATGGCTTATTTTATGCCCGTCATGATAGCTCTTGAAATTTGAGTTTCCTCCCCACTCCGAATATGGGAATCGCTATCGACTCAGTTTAACCTTAATGGAAACGTATACCTATTATTGGTCGATAGAGGAGCTTTTTGATAAACAAGTGACTTTGCTTTTTTCGCCCCCCCAACGCCTTCAAAAGTATGATTTTTTGCAAAATTAAATGTACTCTACTTCACGGAGTACTCATTACAAAATAGCATTAATGATGGCGAAATATAATTGGTCTCTTAGTGTGAGCCTTGACTACATGATCAGTGAACCGAATTCACCACGTTAAATAATAATCCCGACAGTATCGGTGTGTAGTTACCGATGAAGGACACGCATTACTATGGCTATTCAAGCCGGTGGAGACAGGAAGGGAAGTTTTTAAGGGTCTCAAGAAAACCGAAGAGAGGAAATCGGTGTCGCCATTAGCCTGACGTAAGCATCCAAGAAGCCCATTGGTTAGAATGTTCTTTCAAAGGGAGGGATTACTGAACTTGGAAATAATATTCCCGCAGAGCACTTAACTAAGCATCGGAAGACGATAAATCCTCTTCTATGCCAACTATAAGAGACCAGATAGTCTCATGTTCGTGATGGTAAACCACAGTAATCAACCCGTGAGTTGAATTGATAGGCGAAGGTTGAGCTCACCTCGTGCTAAGCCCTACGGCGTGCAAAATCCACACATTCAAGGCATAGTGACGAGGGAGAGGGGTGAAGCCTCTACCCCATACCACCTGAGGTTTCCCAGGAAAATCCAGAACCCGAAAAATGTCACAGCTTAGGTGAAGCTGGTAGTTCCCAAAGTCACGGAGAATTGAACTCGGGCCCTCCAGTCGGAAGCCGGAAACTCTACACACTAGACTACCGGAAGCTTCGTATTAGCAAATTTCTTTCGCACACAAGTTACACGAGGCTACTTTTGGTGGTGTAATTTTATCAGTTATAGATCTAATCAAGTTTTTACTGACGAGAGTTTTCTGTGCAGTTGAAGAGTTCAGCGCTGCTGGGATTCGAACAGGAGACTCGGCGTGGGAAGAAAAAGAGGGGCGCTGGTCAACGCACCGATTCAGTCATCGGTTTCGCTCAGGGAATCCAGGGCAGAGGCTCCCAACCCGGGGAACTAAAATGAAAGATTGGCTGTCTCCTTAGTAGATTACTGCCTCTGCCACCTCCAACTCCCGTCTCCGCACACTTTTCTTGTCCCCATTGTAGACGATTCGATAGGGAAGCGGCGCTTCCCTCTGGGTGATACCCCTGAGTTCGATCCGCGCTTTCTTGACTGCGACATTTTTTTTCATTCGACTCCGAGGATTTCTCTCGGTGAAGGAGTTCGGGCCAGAGGGGTAGAGAAGAAAAAGCCTAACAGAGATGGAGAGAAGGTGGTGGGGTAAAAAAAAACGCTCGCGTTTCTGGAAAGAGTCTTTCGGAGCGAAGTGGTACGGACGGACGTTGCCGGGACAAATGAAGATCGTCGTCGGCCAAGCGTAAGAGACGAGGTGGACGAAAAAATATATATATGTGTATCAGGAGGCTTAGGAGCTGCGGTGAAATTTCACTAGATGGGAAAAAAATACGATCCCGTGGGTTAAGCTAGTAAAGTTTCATAGTGGCAAGAAAGAGTATATCCTTCTCATCTATTGCCCTGTCATCACTTTACTGTAGGAAGAAAATTGGTTTTTCCTAAGGCTATCAGGGAAAATCACGTTTTTCAATTTAGCAAAGAATGATTGGAAACACCAGTAATAGTGAGAAGTAGTTGAACTAAACGAATTCGATAAGTCGATGCCGATGTGTGCTATAGAATCTGTTTGTACCAAATATATAGATTTTATTTTCAAAACCTTACGTTTGATTTAGATGCGCTATATTGTTTCAATTATGTTTTCGTTGTTTGTCGTAACTTTCTTTGCCGTGCGTTCTTTAAATTATAAAGGAGAATATTTCGTTTCTTTCTGAGTTAACATGAATCGAGTCATTTGGAAATGGAAATATGATGCGGCAAAGCTTCACATTCTCTATGGAAGAATTCCCCTTTTTCCATCTTATCCAATCGTGTCTTCCTATCTAAAAACGTGAGTTATTACATTAATTTTGTTTTTTTTTTCATTTTTATTGTTTGCAACGGCTATATTCTACGGCCTTCACCACCTTTAACATTCACGAATCCAAATTCCAAATCTTATCCGCGCTGAGTGTTTCTGAATTGTAGCCAACGCCAGGCTCTTGTTCTAAATATCCATGAATCAAAATAATAAAAGAAACATGATCTGGTTGCCTTAATAAATCGACAGAGTAGCCAAATGAAAAAGCACTTCGAATAGTGGGTGAAGAGAGAATCCTGTGGAGGAATTAATTAGCACGACAGTTCACTGAGAATCATGTTTGAAGGAAACGCGGGGAAAGAAGAATTAAAGAGGAAAGTCTGGGATCAACTATGAGAAGCAGATAACGGAAAATATTTGTGCAAGGAACTTTGGTGGAAAGAAGAGATTGGAATGAAACAAGATATTTTGGAATGCTGCTACAAACCAATCATCGGAGGGATTGAAATCTCATGATGATATTTTAATTCCTCAATTCGGGTTTCTTATTCCCACTTCCATTTGTTCCAGCCATATCCATGTCGACTGTCCTGTAAATTGACAGGCGGTGATAGCCCATCTCGAGACTGGGTGGGGGTGAAGGGTTGAATTTGAGGACGATACTCGAAATCCAGGATTCGCGGACGCACAAGATGAAAGCTTGTCTGGAAAGTTTTATTTGAGGAGAGCGCGGGATCGGAGGTGAACTTGAGAGGTTCGGAAGAAGTTTCCATATAAGGTCCTGTTCCCTCACGTCCTTACTTGGGGCATTCGACTTTTCCACCCGCGTGTGCTTCTATCCTTCCCAAACATTCGCCCTCATCCCCGCCTTTCCCTCACAACCCCCACCGGCATCACTCTCTCAGCCTCCTCTGGCTCACGCTATCCGCTTGTCCTATGGTTATTGTCGACGAAACGATGGTTCGGCGGGGTTCACGATGATTTCGTGTGGGAGAGAATGGGGTGGTTGACGCGGGGATGGGTGGGTAGGCACAGGGTGGGGGAGAAGAGTCCTTCCTGTCGGCGGAGACGTTTTGTTTCATTACGCCCACCCCGTCCGTCTGTCCGTCCATCCGTGCGAGAGATTTCTCACGACTGGATGGAGAGCTGCTGGAAGATTTAGAATTTCCAGGAGGGGGAGCGTATAATCATCAGGCGCGCGGGTGGTAGAAGGGCGTTCCGGGGGGATTATGTGGAGGAAGGAGGGTTGGGGAGTCGAGAGATGGGCCTTTGTCACGGGGGTCGGCAACCTTGGCAAGGTGGCGAGTCATCTCACATCCCTGAAAGGAGCCAATCGGAACCACTTAAGGGGGACACAATGGGATATGGGTTCCCGTGGATCCGTTTAGCGCGTAAGTTTAGAATTTATTTAGGATCCTAAACGATCTGTCGACCTCCGATAGCGCCAAATTTCTGTTTCCCCATCCCCATCACAGAGGAAACGTTAGGAATTCCTTTTTTTCTTCTTTTTTTTGCCGTGTCCGTTCTCACGAAAAAATCGCATTCTTTAAGGCACCTAATGATCTTAAAATATTATATTAGGCAACGCCTATTGTGAGATAAAAACCCAAACCCTGTCATTGCCAAGCAAAATGCATAGTTCCCTAATTATTCCGTTCAAATTAAGTGATTTCAGCCTGCCATGCGTAAATAGATATATCAATGTTTCCCCTGAGAGAGCAGTATGTAAAGATGAGATTTTGAAATTTTAGAGAAAATTACATCGTAGTTGAAGGTGGCATAGATAAACGATGCATGAGTACTCAATCAGTTGTTAAACATGAACCCACAAATAATTCCCGTAAAAACTATGTGTAATCAATACCCCGAATTTAAAAACATTTATATTTCAAATTAGACACAATTTTATGAGTTTACGTAATTATACCCTTTGGTGTATGAAGTGCCACTCATCTTTATGGATGATAAAGGAATATTTCATTTTATTTAATTTATGTTTTAATTTCCTTAAATCTTAACGTTGTTCTAATAAAATGTCGACTGCAATACCAAGGTCCAACTCAGATAGGTAATATTTCTCATACTTTTTTAGAGTTGATTTCTTTATTTAGGTCCCAAAAATCCTGGCAAGTAATTACCCATAGCTCTTTCAAGGCTTTTAATTTTGATTCGAGTCGTCTCTGGCACAAGCGTTTCCGTTACTAACGCCCAAATGCCCGTTGAGATCACGGACAGTTCAAACGAATTTGCGGTATACTTGATGGTCATTTGGACTCAAGTCGACTGCTTAACCCACCGGTTATCTCACGCACTCGAGCTGATTCGCAATTTCCTTGGGTATCGTAGAGACAGCAGGGTCAATCATTCAAATTACTTTGTTCGATTGATCGGGTAATCGTAACGGTTGCGTGTAAATACTCCCGTTCTCATTACCTCACCAGCTTCTCCTTTGTTTTCGAAATTTCAATTCGCCCTCCCGAGAAATTGGTCTCTTAATTGCGTCATCCATCGCGATTCATTCCCATGTTGGTTTTGTTTTCGCACCCAATGCGCTTTCTCCTCCCACCTCCACCCTCCCACCAACCCTTCCCCCACCCCCCTCCCCGAAAATGATACGCGGCTCCGAGGGAATCAAGATGGCCGTCCCCCGCAAAACCTTCCTTCCTCCTTCTTCCAATGCCCTCCTTTCAAGGCCATCTTCCTCCCCCTACCGTCGTCTGCTCCTCCCCTACCCGACAAAAGCTCTTCCCACGTAGCACTCTCACCGCAGCCTTCTTCCTACGCCCCCCTTTGCTAGAGGTCCCCCCCCACCGACCACTTCCTAACTACCCATCCCCATAACCTCCCCACACC
The DNA here is from genome assembly GCA_037158775.1 of Hetaerina titia. Lineage (NCBI taxonomy): Eukaryota > Metazoa > Arthropoda > Insecta > Odonata > Calopterygidae > Hetaerina > Hetaerina titia. The sequence continues at coordinate 84,166,754 of CM073770.1, forward strand.
TGTCGACGAACTCTCTCTCTTTCCCTTCTCCCTTTATAACACTCCATACTAACTCCACCTATCCAATTTCTCCCACTCGCCCCATCAATGTTTTCCGACCCTTCCGACAATCGTTCCATGGAAGGTACCCAAAGAAGTTCCCGGGAAGAGTCTCGGTCAGACCTTAATAGGAAGTAAGCAAAAAATGCATATGCTCGATCATATATTTTCGAGAAAATGTATTTTTTTTGTTTATACACATTCAAACATGAAATCCCGCCAAATGGCGAACGAATATTCATTCACATGGAAATAGATAAAAGGATAAGGGATAGGAGCACAAATAAAAGGCGAACACAGGTGAGGTGGAGAAGGCGGAATCGAGCAGATCACAAGCGCAAAAATATTTCCTTGACCGGGACATGAACACCGGATCTTTCCACTTACATAATGATGCTCTAACCACTTAAGCTATCGAGGAAACGTAATTAACAGTGAAATCTGCGGGGGCTATAACATATGCATGAAAATATGTATATTTTTATATATTTTTTGTATATATATATATATATATATATATATACACATATATATACATATATATATATATATATATATATATATATATAAACCATAAACACAGTAATCAACCCGAAGGTCGGTTTAGTAGGTGATGGTAGAGCTCACCCATGTACCAAGCCCGACGGCGTGTGAATATTCACGCATCAGGGTAGGGGGGCCAGTTCCTTTCCCTGTGCCGGTTATGGTTTCCCAGGAAGACCTGGTAGCCTAAAAATCAACTAGCTTGGGTGGAGCTGCAGGTGCCCAAAGTACCTTGCCCGGGAATCGAACCCGGGACCCTCCGGTCAGTAGTCCAACGCTCTACCCACTAGACCACCGCGACCTATATATATATATATATATATATATATATATATATAATGTGAATTCACTAAATAGTCATAGCAAACCCAGAAACTAAAACATATAAAGGAGGGACTCACTAGTTCTCGAATTTTCGATGGTGCAACCACCTTTCTCAAGAGGAATTAGGAACAGAACTAGAATTAGGAGTTCTGTTCCTAATTCCTCTTGAGAAAGGTGGTTGCACCACCGAAAATTCGAGAACTAGTGAGTCCCTCTTTTATATGTTTTAGTTTCTGTGTTTGCTATGACTATTTAGTGAATTCACATTATTGTGCACGTTCGTGGGTTTTCCAAGAAAGTGACTATATATATATATGTATATAGCTTTGAAATTGACGCTTTCCGGCGACGCACAACATGTATTCCGGCGATGCATATACATATACATATGAAATATATGTTTATATATATATATATATATATATATACATACACAAATTTCAGCCACATAACTCGGAAGAAAATGAAAAAAATTGCCTCAGGAATAATTTTATAGTGGCCCCTGTTGAACTTGTGGCGGTTTCCGAGTAGTTGGCGGATCTATGTCAACTTTCCTTTTTTATTATGTCGTTTTTTTCTGGCGTTTTTTTCACTTCCCCTCGAACAAAGGAATTTGTCAGCCATTCTCTCTCCCTCTCAACTCGATTATTACTTTTTTTTCAACTCTGGAACCGGTCACGGGTTCATTCGGGACGAACCTCCCCCACAAGGCACAGGATAGCCCATCCATAGGTGCCGGGGTACTTATATACACACATCCCCCTCGTACACGAGTGGATTTACATCACTCGAAAGATCGTTGCTCTAAGGAGGGAGGACGAGAGGACATCCACTTCAAATAAGATGTCTAGGGTTGTATTACAAAGTGTACTGAACTAAACTCGACTCGGTAGTGTACTCAACTTGCGCGCAAGGTCAGCCTTAGGGCTATTATTACGAAAATTATTAATCGGGTAAAATTACGTATTCATAACCTGACAGTATATTTATTGATATGAACTCCTTCATAGCATGTCAGATCAATTGTGTATTTTAGAGTTACGCGAGGTTTACCATTTAAAGCAACAAACTCAGGGCCGATTATGGGGATGCCCCAATAGTTGGCTGTCCAATGTGATATAGTCCTTTATAATAATAGCATATTTGCAAGATGACACCCACACATGATTTCCAGGCAATCGAGTAGAACTCCCGTGGCGAGGAGCGAGACTAAACAGCGTGCACCAACAAGTGGGATAAATTTAGATGTGGAAATACGTCACGGGTGTGTTTTTTCCACGATATTTATGTACCAGCTCTTAGGCATCCGTATTGATCAATTATCCTCCGAGTATACGATCCAATCCAACCAGTCCTCTCAGGAAATAAGCAGTTACACTCGCCCACGTTCCGACAGGAGAAGTTCGTACCCCGAAGGTAAATCGCGGGAGTACAAAAACGTAAATATTTTAAAATCCCAACGCAAGTTTCGCATCGTGGTTGGAATGAACTTAAAACATTCAACAATTCCTTTTTTCTCAGGAATTAACTATTTGTTTTATGTGATTTATATGCAAAACTTAATACCAAGTATGCAGTGGGAATTGGGAGGGAGTTGAGATTATGTATCGTCAGTCCGAAAAAGAGTGTGGAATTTCATTGGTATTTTTCTCATGGGCCATAGTAGATTTCACTTTCCAAACCACGGTGGGCAGGAGACAAACAAAGCGGGATTGGGGATAAGACGAAACAAAGCCCGGTGCAGAGTTGAGTTTTCAACTTTGAACGATCAAGAGAGCAGAAAAATATATTTAATTTTGCTGTTGGCATCACCCAATGAAAATCTTCTCTTTGCTTAATCGACTGTGGTAATAATGTGATGTTGGTCCGCCTTTAGATGGTTTCTTTTTCATTCCGAATGAGCCAAAAATAAGTGTGCTTATGTTTGAATGAAAGTGTGTGTGGTTGAGTACGGGTGAGTTTTAATCGAATATTCTCTTCGAGAGAGAGAAAAAAATATTTCAACATCGCAAAACCCTTCCGGAAATCTCAAAACCTGGGCAGAAAGGTGCTCGCTCGGGAGCATTATATCCGAGCGCTTAGTTCCACCGTCTGGGAAGATGGAGAGCAATCTCCCGATTCGGCGAAAAACATCTCTCGGCTGGAAATAGTTACCAATCACGCTTCCCCGGTCCCGTCGCTCTCCCCGTTCCTCAGCCATAACATTTCCCTCTCTCGACAAACTCCCCGTCTAGTCCCCGACCGCAACTTCGATTTCCATTTCTTCCCCCCTATCCCTCCTCCCCACCCAGATCAGAAGCCTGCAGTTTCTTAAATTACCCGCGGGCGCCCTATCGCGCGTTGTTGAAATGAGTAGGCGGACGACGAAGTGGACGAAACGTCGAAGGTGACGTCGAGGGATGAGAATGTCTCCGTGATTTCGTCCTCCACCGACCAGATCGTCTTGCCGTCCACGGACGGTTGTGTGTCGGTGACTTGCTCGGAAGAGGTTTCTCAAGTCTCGTCCATGGGCGTGTCACACGCGAAGGTAGCAAGTGTAATTTTTTTTCCCGACGACTTCCTTTTGTGGGACCGTTTACGACCGTCTCCAACTGTGGGGGACAAAATTCCTCATTTGTACCCGGAAAATATTTTCGAAATCACACCAGACTCCGCTAGTGAAGCGATAAACATTAATACGAAGAGAGGAAACAAGACTTATGCTTCTTAAAAGAATATGCGACACTCGAGTTTACATGTGACACCGAGGGCATTATCATGACCCCATATCGCGATAACAGAAGGCTAGAATGGAACAGGAGAAACCGCTACTAACTTTGACTGGCGAATTTTAATTCCCTTTCGCCTCCCACACCATTCTCAACGAGAGCAAAACCAAGCCGAAGCATCCCAAAACTTTGACCAAATATAATGCTACTCTTACATTCCAATTGCCTACGAAAACGTTACCTAATTAAGCCTCGTTTCGTAACATTAGCCCCAACCACGTACCTCGTGTTGTTGCGTGAAGTCCGACGTAGATGCACATGTAAATCATATTTATACATATATAACTAGTAGTCTACCTACTTCTTGACCTATGTGACAGTTCAATACCTGGAACAATTATCCTATCCAATAATGGTCGACCGCTATTAACGATGACTTGATGGCTCACGAACATTTTATCTGATTACTATTTTATTGAGCGTCAGATGGCAGCAGTCAAGCTTTAATCCGTGACCGGGCATGCCGTTCTAGTCTGCAGCTCATTGTATTCTAATGTGGTGTAAAGGTCCTTGGTTCGAATTCCAAAACCATTTAGATCGACAAATAGTGGGAAGCTATGAAACGCCCGGACTCAGCGAAAGATCAATGTAATTTTAAAAGTAGTTTATCTCATTGTAGAAGTCCTTCCTTGGAGCTTTAATTACTTTTCCGATAGAAGTGGTTTCTTAAAGGACTGATGCCTTCAAGTCGTTCCCTTAAGGAAGCTTTGGATGAAGTAATTTTTCGATCCGGACTGATTCATCAGAAATCAGAGCTGACAGGAAAACCTTTAAACACATTGCGTTATTTTGGTTCACGGATTTGTATTATGGTGTTGTTATTCAAATTGTTCAATGTTGTAATGTTCAAAGCTGAATCACTATATCCAGTCTTACCTCTCCCCTCGTTTTTGAATTTTCCATCGATTTCATGAGGATCGTTCGCCATCGTGGTTCTATAATCTGCAAATTGATACAAAAAGTGTCCCCAATATACCGTGGAAGGCAGCTAGACTCACGAATATTCGCCAAATCCGTTTTTGCCACTCCCTTGATGAATCATACGGCTCTGATAATGCTGCAAAATCGTCACCAGAACGAGGATGACAAGGTCTGGGTGGATTTTCATCATCACGTTCAGTGGGTTGAAGGACGATTGCGTGAATTACAGTCTGTGACTGGGGAAGTCGATGGGAGAATGAATGGAGGCTGAGTCATGAGCGGATTCCTCTCGGGTGCGATGGAAATTGTCAAAGCTCCCATGAACATCTCTCATTACGGACATTTTTTATAATTATTTTAATTTTACCATGAGTGAATCACCAGGCTGCGTTTGCATACTGAAATATGAAGGGTAATTTAGGCTATTTTAGCCCACATTATTCTCGCGTAAAGAGGCCCGGGTGGGTGGTTTTTTGGTGGCAATGTGTGGGTGAGTCTCGCGGATACATTGCTGTTCTTTTAAGATTTTGGTATTCAGGGGATTTCGCGTGCAAAATATTTTAATTCTATCCACTCTCCTCAATAGAGAAAAAAGCCTCGAATATTTGCATTCTATCAGGGCACAATTAATATCGTTAGTGAAATGTTTTTAAGAGAACCACAAAGTGATAACATGTTATTATAGTTAATGCGAACATGAAATCAGCATAAGAGTTCATGCAAAAAAAAGTCTTTCTGACCGTAATGAAATGAGTGCTATGTTGCATGTACTGTGAATTTTACACAGGGTGCATGTTCATAGAACGTTGATATTTATCCCCACTCAAAATCAAGATACAGCATAACTGTCGGGAGAGTGTTCACGGATTATTCTAAAATCTAGTTTGGTTAAAACAAACGGAGAAGGTGACCTTCTATGAGGCTAAAATAAAAAGAATAATTTTGTAAAAAAGAAAGAAATTTTCTTTCTATCGATTTCTCAAGTCTGCACACTTCTTTATCACCGAGCATTCCAAACAGTATTTCTAGTTCGTCTTACACTGAGTCAAAGATTAACGAGAGAGTGGGTATGTTAGCCAAAACCGAAAAAAAAGATCTTGCATAACACACCATGTGCTTCGAACGTAAGTACACTTCTTCCCTCTCCAAGTAATCCCTGAAGGCGTAAATTACGTTCGTCTTCGTGTCATCGCTGCATACGAAATGCCACGGAAGATGGCTCTCACGGCTCTCTTTTGCTCCTACCCAATCATTTACTCAATATACATTACGTAGGCTTCCATTGAGGTTCAGGATAGCTCTCAATCCGGTCTCGGCTCCTAGAGAACGGGACCGCGTTTAGAGCTTCGAATTCGCCTGCCCCACATTCTGTTCGTCCACCCCCGCCACCAGAGTCTATCGCGAGTGCCAATAAACGCTCGTTTCCCCACCTCCACCTCCCATAAATTTTTCCCTTGCTAAACATTTTGACCTGCAGCTCTCGAAAAAATCCTTCACCTCGCGTGCTGTTCGAAATTCCTTCGGCGGCGATAGTGATCGCAAAATCTCGTGGCCCGATACGCAGGAGTCCTCATTCTTCCCTCCGCCTACATCCCAAGATGCCACGAGGACCGTGCCGACCCGAAAAACTTGGCATTCTGGCTGGTTTTTGTTTTTTCTTCTTTCGAGGTACAGGAGACTCCCGATTCCTCTTTGGCCATCTCACCGCATTCGCGTAAAGTCGTAATCGGGTGATTATTTGCACACAAAACAAAAACAGAAAATCCGCGTGGCTCGAAAGAATCGCTTTCCTTCGGAGACACGTAGCACGACTTTTTTCCCAGGTTTCGTATTCTTATTCCCCTCCGACCTGTCGCCCGGCTCGAAAACAATCCGCAAGGATTCACACGATTTGTCTCCTCCCAAGGAAAAGGTCGGAAGCGTATGCAGCCGCTAATTATAATTAGCCGTACGCAGCAGTACATGAAGATAAGGTCGTAAGGAGCGTTTTTTACGACCTATGGCGGGTATGAGGGGAGGGGAAGATGCATGCGGCGTGTACAATATGATGTAACGAGTCCCTTGTCCGTTTCGTCGAAGAACAATCACAGCACACTATCCAACTCGTTGGGCGGGTGGAGATTTAGAGAGATAATTTACATTTGTGCAAGATATTTTTCTTGTTTCCTGGTACTTAGTGCACGCGAACTCGTGGGTAGAATGTGTGGTAATCTCTTCTTTTTTGAAGAATCATCCCTAAAGCCCAATTTTTTTTTAAATCGTCGCCACTCGACGTGACCAACACCATGGAAAATGTAAAATAGATATCCTTCTTCGTCAGCGTTTAAATTTCGAGATGAACGATCAAGGTAAACATCTCAGTCGTTCTGCATGATCGAGATTTTTGCAAAATCCGAAACCGATTGTAATGGAGCATTCAAAGTAGACCATTTACAACGCGGAGCATCACTTACTGCGTTGAAAATTAGACCGCGTTGCCATAAAAGACTTCCACATGCCTCAGGGATAGCCATTCATATTTCCATTGTATCGGAAGGCTGGGGTCATTTTGCGTCATAACTCAGCCTCGATTCAAATCAACGCCCACGCCCCAAGGCAGAGTCAAGCGGGAGACCTTCAGTCAGACAGCCAGCTCGCTCTCGTCGCCACGATTTAACCCGCCAGGGGGCACACTTATCCGTTTCCGATTTAAATTGAGTCCTTTGCTTTAGTAAGTATGAGTGATATTTACTTTGGTCAAAATTTTAGCAAATAAATAAATGAACATTTATATATATATATTTTTATACAAATACTCAAGGGTGGTCTTAAAAGATTCCGAACACAAAAATTTCAGAAAAAATGTCTTGTATCTTTGTGTCCACCCACGTATACTATATATAATTAACCATAAACACAGTAATCAACCCGAAGGTCCATTTGTTAGGTGATTTGATTTGATTTGTCCATTTGATAGGTTAAGCTAAGCCCGACGACGTGTGATATTCACACAAAGGGTAGGGGCGCCAGTTCCTTTCCCTGTGCCGGTTATGGTTTCCCAGGAAGATCTGGTACCCGAAAAATCAACTAGCTTGGGTGGAGCTGCAGGTGCCCAGAGTGCCTTGCCCGGGAATCGAACCCGGGACCCTCCGGTCAGTAGTGCAATGCTCTACCCACTACACCACCGCGACCCACATATATATTTTTTAATAAAGTGTCATTATATAATATATGTAGCATTGAACACAAAGAAAGGACCCTATACATATTTTTACGACACTCGTATATATATAGTGTCCTTTCTTTGTGTTTGTTTTTTTATATATGTATTTATATGTATGTGTATATATATAAACTTGGAAAAGACGCTCTCCGGCGACGCACAAACACACAAACACTAACACAAAAAACACCACACACATAGAAACATAAAAGAAGGACACTTACATTGGATATTTACGTTTCGACGGCACGGCCGTCGTCATCAGATTCTGATGACGACGGCCGTGCCGTCGAAACGTAAATATCCAATGTAAGTGTCCTTCTTTTATGTTTCTATGTGTGTGGTGTTTTTTGTGTTAGTGTTTGTGTGTTTATGTGTATATATATATATATATATATATATGTGTGTGTGTGTGTGTGTGTGTGTGTGTGTGTGTGTATATATATATATATATATATATTTAAGCTTGAATTTCAGTAAATGTTCGGGACGAATTAATGCTTGTTGAAAAGAGAGACAATGCAACACAATAAAAAAAAGGAATTCGTGTGACCATGAACCTCATCTGCAGTTTCTGAAAGCACCGCGTCAGGTAGAGGGTAAACTTGGGAATAGTGGAAATTTCGGAGTAGTCTCAGATTCTGAATTAACAAAACGAAGCGTAGTTTTATTAGTCATGCGCTCAATTGCTGATTTTATCGTCGCAAAGAAATGCTATATTGGGCACATATATGTTTTATGACAGCAATCAACTTGAGGTTTGGTTTGGGAAACGAGAGTGGAGTTTACGTCTTACTAATGTCACGACTCAAAACGCAAAATTCGGGCTTTAATTTGCGATGGGAGGAAACGAAACAGTTCCTTTTCCGCCTGTTGCCCAGAAATTAATGTTGATTTGGTTTATCTGAATTGGCACAAGAAGTTCACACCACCCGGATTTAAACCCGGAACTCACCGGGAAAATTCGAACCCTCAACCAACCAGGCAGGCTACCACGCCTCCCAAAAGAAAATTAAGTCTTAGCAATTTAAATAAATGTAGTTTAACATGATCATTTATTAATTATGTGAATATGTGTAAAATATGTTCCTTTATCTTGGGCATTCATCAAAGAAATTTGTAAGTTTTGCACAGCGTTTTTTAAAAAGTTGATAAAGTATATGATTCAATTCAAAGATCATACGTATACTGTTACTTTAGTAGTTATTTCATCTTTTTGTGCCATTGTATTAATAAAGTACAGACATAAAAACAAAATCTCTCGGGCTAATATATTTTCGGTCGTATGCTGGATTTTACTCTTTACTTTCCGTTAGGATCGGTTAAGGATAAGGACACCACGTTAGTGCCACAAAATGCTGTCCGTGTCGACGTACGCGCTGTCGGCGACAATCCGGACATCTTTTAAATACATTCGCATATTCATCGCTGTAATCGACTGTACCTTATGTGAAAGGCACGGTGAATGCGGTAGTTATCTTACGCACTTCTGTTCCTTGGGTGAGAACTTTTTTTTTCTTTAAATGATGCCGAGAAATCTCTCTCGCTATCCACCGATTGGAGATCAGCAACGTCTTCAGGTGCTTGTTTTCTTTTGTCACGGAGAAAATTACGGGTTTAAGGCGTTGCCGCCAATCTTCTGCACGCCGGGCACACGAGAAATGAGTTGAGGAGAAAACGGTGTGCCATTTGCAGTCGATAAATGCCATTCTGACGAGGAAGAGAGCCCGAATTTCAAGCAGGCGTCCCCTCCTCGACTTCCATAGTGAATGCAGAGAGAGAGAGGGTCATCATGGCAACGACGCATCCCAATTAACATTCCTTCGGATGCAATAATAAACCCCTCCACCGTCAGGCTTATCAAGATTTTTTTTCTCGGAGAGGGGAATCTCTGAATCTCTCAATTCAGCCTCGCCGCCGACACACGCCAAGTGGCTCACGGTAGCGAAATCGGCGGCGGCAATGGGCCTCTCCCAATGCATAAAAACCTCCAATTTACCTCGTCCTGTTGACCTGCGGTCACCCATTTTTTAGTAATCTTCGTAACGGGGATGAGGGAAACAATGTTTTTTTGAATCCTGGCCAAATCAATTATTAAAATTTCGCGTAACATATCCAGTCCAACTCTCAACTATCGTCAATGCACCCCGTTTTCTTTGCCTCCCTCATTAAAAAGAGTAAATATAACCTTTTTTTAAATGAATATCTCCCAACGGAATTTAATTTTTGCCTACTCAACAATATTCTGAAAAGTTTGATGTGCGTTAACCAATTTCTGTTCATAGTTAAATGCTCCTCCACGTTGTCTAAGTCAGTAATTCATTTGTACGTGCTACGTACGTATGACCACACTTAGCGACATATTTATACAGGATCAGCATTTATGTAACTATATTGATGTTTTCCTAAAAAAAGGGCGTCATTTGAGATTATTTAAATCAAATTTTTCTTTGGGAGAGATCTGCTGTGAGTATCCTCCTTATTCATTCAATTGGTCTTCCCCGACGTACTTAGTGTATCGTACAAGTGGTTTGGAAAAAAACTCATCAATTAATTTAACGGTGTCAATTTAAAGAATATTGGTTATTCCATTGAACAGTATGGCTTTTGAATTATCTTATTAGCTTCAATTCTACAGTATTTGAATTCGCTTGAAAAATTATTCTATGCAAAAGTAACGAATCAGAATTAAGAATATTTCAAATTGGAAGATGAATCAGTCGCAAAATACTTTTGCGAATAGAACTAGTAACATAGCTCTGTTCACAACAAAAACTTATAGGCACGTGCTCATAGACAACGAAGGCTGAAGATGTTGTAAAAGGCTTTCGAAAATTAATGGAATCCATAACAAGGTAAAAAAAAGGACTAGGCTTAGGAAAGGTCCGACTTCTAGGATAACGAGCATAAGTGATGTAAGACTGTATCATTCATGCAAGCTGGTAGCATCACTTTTCTTCCCCGTCGGCTTTAAAATCCTTCCGTGACCCTGTTTGTCCATTTGTGGATGTTGAATTCTAACATCCGAGCGTGTACTCGCCTCTGTGTAGAGCTTTCATCATTGCCCGTCGCCCATCACCCCACAGGAGTGCGATCGTGCAACGTTTTTGCGCGAAATCGCTGTCTTTATTCACAACAAGATATTCCTCCTTAACTCAGCTTGTAGATATCGGTCCTTGCGACCCAACTGCGATGATTCGTGGCGATGCCAGGAATCGGGTTATTCTTGGTTCCATCAAGCTAATTAGGCGATGACGTTTCCGTATACTCGTCACTTTAGTAACGGTAGCGATAACGCGCGTGAGTTATGAAAATCCACGATCATTCCCTGCATTTCTCTCATTTTCTTTCTCCCCCTCGGTGACCCGTGCGCGGAGTCTGGCCTCGACGGACCGTTCCTCCAACCGCACGGCGACGCCCCCGTGGAAGCCCACATTCAGCTCGTCCCCTCGTTCGGTTAACTCTTTTTTGCCATTCATTTCCCTCTTTCATTTCCACACGACGGCGACCCTTCCCGTTCTCAAAAGAGCCAAATATCCTCCCTCCTCCTCCCAGACTCGCGATTTCAAAGGAATTTCCCAGCTGGTTCCGCGCGCGCGGCGGATGGAAGCGCCGCTTCACGATTATTTGTTTGGGAATCTCTGACCTTCCCCCCAATTGCAGTTCCCCCGTCTCTCCCTCCCTCTCCCCTCCGGCGTCCCCACCCTCCTTCCGTGACCCTTTGCCCCCACCCTTTCCTCCCCCGAATACGACTCCTCCCCCCACCTCCTAACTTTTTTTTCCCTTATCTCCGGCAACACCGAAGGACTTTTTTTTTGGGACAATCCTCACCCCACCCCTTCGATTCATAAAAACTTTCCTTTCCTGTTCCTACGTGGCGGCGATAGAGAAAACCCTCCACCCAAAACTCAGCCGAAGGAACCTCCGTGTTTTCGTCTTTTCGACGACTCCCTATGGTTTCCTACGGACGCGGATCAAATTCCTAGCGCAAGGATCTCTCGATGGGGCGGCCTACTTACTGAATCCCTGTCGGATTAGCCTACTCTAAGAGGTGCGAGCTCTCCATCACGGACCTCCGCGTATCCCAATTACGATACTGCCGTCCTTCGGCGTTAGAGAGGAAAATAGGTATTAGAAGGAAATGCATCAATTGTCGGATAAAACGGTGAGGAACTGTGAATGGATAAAGGGCTGGGGAGTGTTAAGAATGAAAGGTAAACGGAGGAAAAAGGTTGTCATTACCTACTTGCTGCATCCGGCTCTCCCGTGGATCACAGCTCGGTATACTGAAAGAGCGAGGGCGCTGTAATTTAATGATGGTTGCGCGGTGGGGGGTCGATGCCGCAAGGCAAACAGACTCCCCTGCTTATCTGTAGATAATGTAAATGATAAGATGGGACGTGAATGAAAAGCGTCGATCCCTTGGTCGAACCTTCGAAATTTTAATTTAGAAGATGATGACACGCTCAAATTATAATTTTATGGCACAGGATATTCAAATGGACAGGTTTCTGTTGTTTTAACCATGGCCATAAACAATTTCTAATTCAGCATATGTAAAAATTATAAATTTTGTGTTGGAACATAGAAAATCTCCTCGCGGTGATTCTTTCATCAAAACATCCGTCATTGGAGTGAAAATTGTGATAGTTTTCCGCGTTAAGTATCTGGTTTCGATTCCTGAAATCGGAGTATTTGTCAGTGGTTATCTGATGACGGGGTATCATGAAATTTGTCATTTAATGATGCACACCTTCTGTCAGATAAGGTGTTAAACAGTGACTGGTGGCCCATGTAGTTAAAGAGTTAGTTATCCGCGTCGTGTTTTCACACTCCCTACCATCTTTATCATGGCTCATCACCATAGTTGAGCACCAGTAGTATACCAAACAGATACTCACTTGGTGGTTACACCCTTATCCCGTGTGGGTCATTCTCCTGACTCGATTATTTATTTCCCTCCTGAGGATTTCCTAATGTTTCTCTTCATTTCCTTCAATTTCCCATTTTGGAATGGATATGGACGCTCTTCTGAATTTTTCTATACCCGTTTTATCTGGGACGACCCTTGACTGTGTAGTCACTCGCCTGGTAATGAGAGCCTGGTACTGAGAGTCGTTTAACCCGCAAGCATGTCATATCATTCCCATGCTGGTAAAAGCACGCACTTCTGTTTTTGATTTACTCCCGTGCTCCCATTTTTGTTTAAGTAAATGTGCAAGCCATGACATAGAGTCCTATTTTTTATGCAAACCGAGAACTCTTCATGACTGCAGAAGAAAAATAAAAAAAAGCGCTAATACTCATTTACGGGGCATTATCGCAGTCCGACGACATCAATTCATGTGAAAATAACCTTAAACGTGATATAACATAGTTTACAAAAAGAAATGTTCCTCTTTTTTTAATTACCTCGGAATTATTTACGATTAGGCTTTCAGTGGGAAATAAAATCTGTTAGTTGAATCATTTTTTGTTTTGTTAAGACTTCGTCCCTGTTTGAAATGGACGGCTTTTATAATGTCTCAATTTCAATAGAAGATACGTTGGTAACTCATAGTATGGGGAAGATTTAAAGTAAAAACCCAGGTGCACCGAAATAATGCTAAGGATGACAAAAGTTTTCCTTTATCCTTCATAAACTTTACGCATCCATTATTAATGAGTGCGCGCAATTAAACATTTATTTTTCTCATTGCTTTAAGACAACGCTAACAGAGTTTTCAATTATTATACTTTCCTCGCAAGTACAAAAAGAAACGTTGTTGTCCGATACTCCATAACGTTATGTTGCAAACCTTAAAATATTGTATATCCGTACACAGTAACATTTTTAGTATACCAAACAGTGGATAAAATAACACTTTTAACATCAATAAAATCAATGGAAAGTGCACAGAACGGACTACAAGGTAACCTTACTTTTAATTCCTAGTTTTAGATTAAATAAATAATATAATGGCAGAACTCCTTACTTATACAGAGAGATTTGTGCGTGAGTAAAACTCGATAGCGGTTGAAAGGCAAACTTGCATGCATTAAGGTTGGGAAGTGATGCGATGTTTGTCTGGCCTTCCGACCGTGACCTACTAACGGCGCAAGGAACCAACGGGAGACGAATTATTTTTTTTTGCGCGATGGTGTTCCGTGCATCAATCCCAAGTGGAGGGAAAATAATATTGAAGACCGCGATATGCCACTCACAGCGCTCAAAACTTGACAAACTGTCGTGAAGGTCGAAAAGTGTTTTCGATGAGGCAAACACCGGCGTGGCGGAGAAAGCCAACCGGACGTATCTAGGTGGTCGGTGGATGCTTAGCAAGTTTGCTTTCGATGTGGAACGCGAGGGGCTAAAAAATAATATCCTTCGCGTCGGAAAGTCTCGCCTTGCTCTTTTCGCGACTCGATTTTGGTGATTCTCCGCTCAGACTCTACCGTCAACGCACGTGTGTGTTAGGAGGGGACTGGGAACTCATTTCGTCAGCCGTGTCTGGATGACAGGTAGTAGGGCTAATTCACGTTTGTGATCACTTTGAGACCAAAGGCTCCCGAACACCAACTTTGCTTCCCGAGGAGTGACTTAAAATTCATTGGCATTGTTTAATTGCTGTTATAATAATACCTTCCCAAGAAGCAAATACTTTTACATCCATTGATTAGTTTCACCTATTGCCTTCTGCTTCGAACTAATTTTGCGTGCCAATGTGGACTCGATATAACCTGTCTGAATACTTCAGTTTCGGAAAACTATTTCCTTACTCGTTATCCTTTTAGCACACGATGGCACTTTTTAGCACGCAACGTTTATTTAGCACACGATCTTGTGATTATGGTAATTATTTCATGTCTGCGACACTTAAATGTGACTTTTTAAAAAAATTTTCATTCGATCAATTTCATTCAATTCTCGCAAAGAAAAAGACAAAATAAAGGATTTTCCGAGGCAATTTTCGGTCCCATGGCCATCAGCAGAGGCAGCTTACTGGCCCAACTAGCATAGTGTTATGTAATTTCCTGCATTCTAATTCCGTTACCTACTACATAGCGACGAAGCCATTAGCGACATCCTTGAGAACGACTTTCTGAAAATAAATTGTTCTCGTGACGATTGGTAGTGCACGAGGAGTTTCGGGAGAGATTTGTTATGAGACGTGCCCACTTTCATGCTTGTTCCATAATAGAAGATAGCTGAAGACGTAAGGTATGCGAGAGATTGACAAAGCAGATGGAGAACAATGACTATAATATGGCTACCAGGTTGTTTACGTTAATGGCATCTTATTAAAGGCCTCCAGGAATTAATTTTGCTTCTTACAGTCGGCTCCGCTATTGGTGATCACTGAAAATATGTAAAAAGAGGAATGCATCGAGTTATGCTATCATTACGTGAACTATTGGAGGCCTTGAAAATTATTGATTAGTTCAAACAGACCAGGGTAGAGGCATCTCTGTCTTTAAGACTGTAATGCTTCTCTTTACTGGAAAACTAAACTCGTTGGATGACTTTCATCTCTGAAGCCATCTTCTATCTCGTTGAAGTGGCTTCCAAAGTACAATTGGCACTAAACTAATAAGAATTGGACAAGAGAACAGATTCATATTCAAATTCAATTTTCAAAACTTTGCCACAACTACTAACTGTACGATTTAAAGGGAAACGTACATATTTTGTAAAAAAATATATACTGATTTTATAGTCATTATAGGGTGAAGTTCCAATTTCGCGGCGCTGTTCTAATAGTCATTTCCATTTATTTCAAATGAGGGCCACATAACAAAGATGCATTCAAATAATGCCAAGGACTTTTATTGATGATCTTATGCTATAAATATATTTTTTTACACTTTCTACTCACTCACTTCGTTACAAAAATGATGCATGTCTTCATTCGGGAGTTCACTCAAGTACATCAATATGCTCATTACTGGCAACTTAATCTAATTTCACTTATTTGAAATAGAGGTTTTTTTATGACTCACTTAGTTTCTGTATTACTTTTTTATTTGATTTCGTACCAGGAACGGATATAAAAAACTCTCATGGGGAAGTATTTATTAGGTAAAGTCAATTACGCACGAAGGCGGGAACTGTGCTAATACAATTTTTTTCATATCCATTAGTTATTTTGTCAATATCTATGCAGATAAATCGTCATAATACAGGACAAATTGCATTTTTCCAATATGAAGGCTTGCTCTCCGAATCCATTTTCTTGCCTGAAAATATGTAACGGTTCGTCCTACTCCTCTGCCCATGGACAAGGATTGAAATTTATGTATTTTTTCAATTTCATCGTCTCTCTCTGGAGTGGGCAGTAATGCGGTCAATGCCTATAAAAATCCAAGTATGTAGTTATTTATGGCTTTAATGAGGAAAGAAACCACACAAAAAAGAAGTATGCATGTTGAACTGAGGATTAAGTCAAAAAAGCTGCCGCATAAATGCTACACTTGGTTAATTAAACTCGTCATGATGAATAGGAATAAATCCAAGGAAGGCATGCTCTGACGGGGCTCGAGATTAAGAAGAATTATGCCCAAATTCTCTCACCACATGGCATAGCGCGGCTCTTTTGACAACTCGGTGGAATTCGTCCCCTCTCACCAAACTCTACCAACCGTGTAATTAAACGGAATACTTCAGCAAACGACCGAAAACGCGTCAAATGAAAGGTGTGTCCTTGAAACGCGCTTTAGAAGTGTACCCATCGTAATAGAGAGCGACCTAGATACGGGGGTTGAGCCGGGCCCTCGGACCAATGAGAGCGAGAAGGCACACTTACCTATAGGATATTGTGCTTTTGCTGGATCGGACGGAAGGGAAAATTGGCAGCCGAGCCGTTTACAAAGACGGATGAGCGCAGGAAAGCTTGTCGAGTGAGGTGTGTGTGTGCGTGTGAAAGGGGTGGAGGTGTAAAGAACATTTGGGGTGATGTCAGAAAAAGTCGGAAAGGATAGTCGAGCTGGGATGGGGAGAGTCCTCTTTAATCCGTCCACGCCAAGCCGCGGGCGAACTTCTCCAAACGGACCGTGTGGGGTGAAAGCAAACCCGCGGAGACTTCAACGCCCGCTGATACGATTTCGGTGACTTCAACGCACGATCGGCTGACGTGGGGTTTACCCTCACGATCCTGATACGAGGCGTCGCCCATGTCTCCGTGGCAAGAACGTTTACTTGAAACTTTTTTGGATCACGTCTCGAGAGCCTGATCCTCGGTCACGCTTGGACGATGAATTGTTCACGCCCGGTCATTCGACTGCACGGCTCCATCGCGCTTGGCGCCCAGGGCGCCCCACAGGGGTCTTACGAATTTCATCACCTGAAGACTTTACCAGAAATACGGTTATGATTTACAAATCCTTTCATCTGCCAACACCCACCCGACCCAATAATTAATGTCCTATCGCAGGTCGAGGTTGACCGTTGTCGGCGTGACTTTGCCTTCAAAGCTGTTACTAAGTTGTCGAAATCAAACCCATTGTCCAATTCCCTGCCGGAGGGTGGTCACTGGATGGTGACGTAAGCTATAATATGATTGTGTGATATTATTACAGAGGTCTTATAAACCTTACAAAGGCTGTCTTGAATAAAAGTGCATGCACTAGTTCTCTTTTATGTAAGGAGTGTTTTGCAAACAGCATATGGACTGCGGCTTGGAAACTTAAACTTGTATCAGTGCTATATTTCTCCTCTTGGCTCATTTACTTAAAAAATCTCTAACCCATTAAGGAAAAGTTTTGAAAATATAATTAAAGAACGCCTGGGGCAACAGCACTACTTTTGGTCCGGAGACAAGAAGTCCGCGATTTCCATAAATCATGGTTGCCAGTCGTGCTCCAGCCATCTTACCATGCTCATAAGAATATTGCGAATGGAAATAGGAAAAAATTTTAAATGGCTTAAGTACCTAGATAGTTTTGAGAAAGATAATGAGCTCCTTGCTGAAACCCCGTTTAAAATACTGCTTGTTCCCCCACAGACCCAAAAAAACACGCTCTGATGGTAATACTCGGACCGAGACTTGGACAACGATTATGTCAGGAAGCGCGCCGTAGCGGAAAATTGTTGGATAATGAGCCAGTGGCTACGGCGGTTCCCGTCATAGTATTCTGCTCCAAATTCGTGACTGTTTGCCCCCAGCTGCTCGGCACGTTTGTCTCAGGACCCCAGTGCTCGCTGAGAATGTTAGCGATGACCAGAGGATTGAATTCCTCTTCCTTAGCTGACGGCTTTTAAAATTTTCCCTTGTAGATTCTCGGTCAAACGTGCGATGAACGGATCACTAGAAAGAATCTCTTTCGGATCCTCAATGCGGATTTACGAAATGTTTGGCTCCTAAATGAGCAAATATCACTTGATTCAAGGAACTGTAATTACGTACTATTTGATTATTGCAAGGACGACAGGGTGGTATTCTAGCATTCATGTTTGTATGTACTTCGATAGTAGGAAATTATTATTTTTTTGTTAAAACTTGATAGAGAGATAAACAGAGTCTCTGTACATGTGCACATAGTTCATAATTTGTTTGAATACACAAAATATTCATTTTCGTCATCTTAAAGTGCATTATTTTTTATAATATATATTTTTTATATATTGCTATTTCATCTTTTTCATTTTCTTTTAAACATTTCTGAATAAAAGCTAATTTTCTAATAGCATCTTTAGCCATCAAATTCGTGCACTAGAAGGCAGCATCATGTTTAAACGTCTGATTATGTGAAAATAATCACTAAGGATGAAATTTTACCTGGAGAGCCATACTATCACGTTTTAAGACATGCGAATATACCATTTCTGTGAATGTTAGCCAGTGGATACGATATCTCCGCCATGAGGCATCTTTTCAGTAAAGTAATTAGGTATTTTAAACTTGGAAGATTGTCGCGTCAAACTTACGCTTAATTTCCGGTTCCTCCGTTCACGATTTTCTCGCCAGAGGACTGGAAAGTGCATTTTAGAATTATTAAGACTGTAATTTTTGTTCAAAAACGTGTTCCTCGTATCCTTCAGACACTATTGTCATTCTTCCTACTTTTTTGTTTTTAATAATTTGAATTTTATGAATGCTTGCAGAAAAGGAGGATTCGGTTCCCGAAAACCTTCCAAGAGTAACAAGGCATTGCGCATTTAGAGCGGTCGTTCAAACATCCAATTAATTGCACGCAATAAAACTTGACCGAGGAAACCGTTGAAATACACCACTTCACTGATTTCGGATGGAAACAATTTGAACTCCCAATAGGCTCAATGAAAATATTTGACGCAAGGCTATCATCAAAGAAACGCGAAAAGCAATTAATTTGTTCTCATGCTGAAAATTTAATACCTTTTCACTTCCTGGTGAATTCTCTTTGTGCCCTTTTGAATATTGAACTTTTTCATTGCATTCTGTAAGTATCCTAACAATTCTAGAGCATGATAAACCCCGATTGCGGTTTTTCTCACCGACCTTTGCCGAAACATGCGTTTTACATATAGCCGTGTATCTTAGAGCTACTTTGCAAAACCGCAATGAATGTGCGGAAATACACGATTGCAGTGAGAATGATATCAATGGTTAGTATAATTTTAATGTAATAATTTATTCATGAAATTTTAACATGAGAATTAATAGCAATTTCGACAGTGAGAGGACTCGTCCCCTTCACGATCTCTCTTCAAATGTAAACGCTGGTTTAGTTTAATGGCAATGAAAAACTCAATAATTGAACATTTTGGGATTGGACATGCCTTCCAACCGTGAAAACGTTATAAAAATTCGTTTATAATCGTAAAACAGTTTTTTAAATCATGATTAATTGGAAATTTCATAATTGTTTGAGAGTAAATAGGAAAGTCTTGACTTTTAAGGAGTACCTTACTATTTCTGAAGGGAAATGATTTTTTTATGGCTGTGCACTTTTGAGGAATATTATGAGAAAATCTATGAAAAAGGATCGTGACTTCAAACTATTTCCTGAGGAAAAGGAACGTCGGATTTTATGAATGCTCCACATTGCATACGCCGAACCGATTAAAAAAAATGATAAATCCTCCCATGGCAAGTATGCAAATCAATATGCAGACATTCGCCGTGAAGAATGAGCAAAGTGCGTGACCGCGGGATCAGTAATTCATAAACACCTAGCGGAGTACACTCGCGGAGCGGAGAAAGTGCAAATAAGCGGAAAGCCGAGCGTAGGGAAGAGAATTGAATTCCTTCCCGCCGAGAAAGGCCGTCGCCGACGGCTGTGCGGTTATTTTATTCACGGGGAAATCGAGGTCTGTTCGAACGCCCATTTAAATTCACTCTCGGGATGGAACTGTGGTAAGGGAGTTCAGAGGAGGAAGAGAGCGAGAGAGATTCGCGAAAATTCTCCGCAGCATTGTGGCATTTCGATAATAAGGCGACCTCTCTGGGGCGTATGCGTCGAGCGCGCTTTATGCGAGGGAGAACGTAATCTTCGACGGGCGAGTAGTTTCGCGCGGCTTTTGTTTCATCCCGGGGAGAGCGGCGCCTTGAGTTTCGTTGCGGGGTGGGTGGGCTTGACACAGGTTGACACTGTTTGCGGGCGGGGGAACGCGGATGTTGTTCGCTCCCAACACACCATCTACACCAGCCCTCATGTTCTGAGCCTCCTCTCACTTTGGCTGTTGACTGACTCTCGCCCCCACCGCCCCTCTCACTAACCTTTCCTTCGGCTAAGCCCAGTCCCACTCTGGCCCTTCCCGTCCTGGATACCGCTGCCAAATAGCCGATGATTTTGTCGCCACATTCTGTGGCTTTCCCGTGCCTCTAGCGACCTGACCACCTCCGTCTCTCTTCGAGATTTTTTTTAAGAACGGGGAGGAATTTGGAAGAAGCGTCCCGAAGACTCAGCGGTGCTCACTTGGCTCTTTTGGGACTGCTGGTTTTATGGAATTTAATTTCGGATTTTGAACGATATTTTCTACTAGTGCCTTCTCCATGCCCATATTATTTACTGAAGTAAAAATACCATTGTATCTTTGCACTAAATATTTATTCGGTACAACTGGTTTCGACGTAATCCTAAGCTACAGGGTACGAGGTATCTGACGATGACGATGCGTAGAAACCAGTTGTATTAAGTAAACATTTAGTGGAGAGAATCATTGGTATTTTTACTTCAGTAATAATGGATTTCCACAAAATTAAGCCTGAAAACATCGAACATATTATTTACATTATTGATGTTTCAATCTGTATGATTGTTTCTTTTACTTATTCTAATTGTTTCTAGTTGATTTTTAAACGAAGACTCCGAAGTCTGACTTCATATCCCGCCGTGAAAACAATTGTAGGTGATCCTTTACGAGATAAGACAAAGGTATTCATACTTGCGGTTCTCTTCTAACCTGTTTATCTAGGCTGAATCGCTTTCGCGTTACCTACTAAGGTACTTTGTTTAACTCGAGGATGCGATGAGTATTCAAGACTCGATGTTAGGGACACCAAGTGAAGGAGAAGAGATAATGTGTGGAGAGATTTTATTCCAAGCATAAACTTAATTTATTATCGAAATGCATCCAAAAAATATCGCCCTGATTTTTTTTCCTTTTGCTTCGGACGGTGAAAATGCGCATTGGGGGGATACGATTTCTTTTTAAAACTAACTTAATACTTATTTACAACGAAAATAGCAATCCTCGAAAAGCGTTATTTTCCATCGTATTTAAATCAACTATGCCTCATATTTTGGATAAGAAATGGTCCTATGAAAGATCGCTGGTTCTGGTTCTTCAACATCAACGTTCCAGATCAAACGTCCGTTCCAGCTTGAAAGAAGCGGAGCAAACCGTAAAATTTACTTTTATGGAATGTTTTCATGTTTCATGGTCAATTAAACGAAGAAATGTTAACTTTTTTCGCTCACTAATCATGATTAACCAGAGAAGAAATGTCAGAATGCCTACGAGGATCCGCAGATGATTAACGGCGATTCCTGTTCGGAAGTTGGAAATATATCACTCCCTCCGTGTAGGTACATGGCGTTTTCTTTCTTTGGAGCCCATTCATTCCCAGCAGACTTTCCAAGGAAAATCAAATGGAGGGTTTTTAGATTAATGGGATCGATGGAAAAAATTCACTCAATATTACAACGGTTGCCAAACGAGGAGACGTTCATCAGACTAGTTGGGGTGTATCAAATCCTCCCACTCTGCATTACTCGACGCTACGAAAATGTTTATATCATTCGAGAATGTCTTTATTCAGAGACCACCACGTTCCAAAGGTGGATAATAGAATCAGTGTTCTTGATTTGAAGCATATCCCTGGATCGTGTTGATCAACTAGGAAACACGTTATAATGCGATGAAACTTGATGTTTAATACTCCGACCTTATGCATGTTCACTAAGCGCTATTTTGAAATTAGCACTTATTCATCAAAGCACAACTACATTGAAAGATAGTGACATTGTAATACATTTAAAATGGAAATTGAAATCTCAATATAATTTGTGTTTACTACCGCGTGGAATATTATTACGCGTAGTTGTTTGAGCACCCAGGCGACTTCTCAGAATTACGTTTCACACTTGATCCATAAGCTGACTTCGCAAAAGAAAATCCCAAGACCTTTGCATGACTCTGTATTGTAGGCTGTAGATCCTAATTTATCAAACGAACGTACCTATTGATGTTCCTGACACAGTTTTTAGGTGAGATGCAAGCAACTTTCTCTCATATTCCGCCTTCATTCTCTGGAAAATTAGTTTATTGGCGTGTTTTGGCTGATACAATAGCTACACTTATATCTTGCCAGGTACCGTGGGAAAGCACAGCACTTATCTCCGAGCCCAGACTCGTAACCGAACCTTAACTGTCGCCAAACCGGTGCCTTGCCGGCATGACCACTATTTTTGCCAGTCTCGCATAAAATATTATATGTTTCAGATGTTCTCTCATAGCTCAAAGTGCTCATGAAAACTTCCCTTTTCTTCCAAATTCATACGCGCGAAACACACCCTCCATTCATCCACCGCTCTCTGTATACAATCACAAAGTGAAGGAAACCACCATTCCCGTCTCCATCCAATCCCTCCAACATCACATTTCGGGGGGAAAGGGACCCAAGGAATAGGATACGCCAAACTTTCGTGTTCCGCCTCACACGAATTTGCTCCCCTCCCGCAACGCGTACCTCACCCTTTTCAGACAAAGGAGCCGTGATTTTTAAGTCAACGAAATTACGCGTCAAACGTAGGGGATGGAGAGAGACGACGTCGCCTTTGCGTTGTGAAATTTCCTCGGGTGTACTCCCCGCCGACGGGAGAAGGCGTGACGGTACTCTCTCTCTCTGAAGGGGGTTTGAGAGGGGACCGGTCAAGGAATAAATCGCGCCAAGCGTGCACAAGAACGTGACGCAATCAATGTGAACAAGAGGCGGGTCTTCTCGAAATAATATCCGAGGGGTCCATCGTGTCACTGGCGTGTCGTTATGGTACGTGCGTTATTGTGCGAAGGATTTTTCTTTGTTTATGAAACGATGGCGTTTTCGACAAAGTCGACGTCTCGTCGAATAAAATAACTCCGTGAGGGACGAGCGGACGTGTGTTGAAGAAAATAGGTCCTTCCTCTTGAACGTTGGAACATGCCACCAGTCCCTGTATTTTTTTCTCTCTCTCTGCCCGGCCCTGCTCTTTCACCCATCTTTTCCCTTCCTTCAGAA
Organism: Hetaerina titia; assembly: GCA_037158775.1. Lineage (NCBI taxonomy): Eukaryota > Metazoa > Arthropoda > Insecta > Odonata > Calopterygidae > Hetaerina > Hetaerina titia. The sequence goes on from CM073770.1 coordinate 84,190,231, forward strand.
GCCGATATCTAGTGGTGATGACCTTTAAAATAGGGTTAAAACTCCATACTCATTCACCGCGCCATAGGAAAGTTAATGGACTAGTTTCTCCATATGTTTTCCGCGCGCAACTAGATAACTTATTTTTCCTGACTAGGCGTCTGGAAGTTGTAACGGTTATATTCGGCAGTAAAATCTTTATCGAGTCTTTAGCGGGATGATGACTTGCAATCGAATCCCTTAGCTCTGTGGAAGATGGTGGATAAAAGAGCTATGATATACCGATGGCAAATGGATTGAAAAATAACGTAATGGTGGTGAATGTTCACACTCCTCTCGAAATTATTTTTAATCCGCTATACGCCCAATTTTTTTGGGTACTTGTGTTTAACTGATGTAACTTTTGGCGTTCAGCAGTGATCAGTTTTATGTACGTGGTTTTTCGTGGCGCAACTATTTTACGAGGCGATGACTGATCATGGATTACCGCGTACGAGGATTTGGGAATGTATTGGAACGTGGGTGGGGAGTAAGTGCACTGAAGTATTGTTCCTTACTTCGGTGTAACGAATCAGTGGTTACACGTGCGTCTCCGGGAGTGACGAAAGAGATTTGGCGTTTTGGTGAGAGGCTCCGCGAGAGGGGGTTTGGTGTCAACGCCTCCATCCATTTTCCCGGAGAAAGTCGCAAGTGGTGAAGAAGATCCTCCTTTTTCCTTTCGCAATCCACGCAGTGTGAATCGATTCTGAGGATCTCCATGCGAGGCCGTTATTCTTGACTCCGACTTGGTGCCCCAAGTGGCATCGTGGGACGGGCGGCGGCTCCTACGGCCTCAAATGTGTTTTGAATGTTATGGAGCTTTGCAACATTCAATTTCCATTAGTATATTATCACTAAAAAAATTATCTTACGTTGGAGATTATCACTCCAGAGATATAAATGTGGTGTGAGCCTACTTAGCAAATCTTTGAGACCGGAGAGAGAACAATGGAGGCAAATTCCTCGCGACAGTTACATTTTCGGTAGGGAGCGAGTATTTTTAAGAAACGCGCCCATTCTTTGCACTCCTTCATTGTTGCGTCTGGATATTTTTCTTAAACATTGGCAAGCATCGATATGTTTCCATTTTCCGTTATCAAGTAAAGGTTTCCAAGTTTAAGTTTCCGACGACGGTTCGGGTGTACCTACCTCCACCTTAAGGTCGTCCCTGGCCAATTTCCGAAACGCTAAGGTTACTCGACACCTTGCCGTCCTTGGGTAACGTTTTTTTTAATACACAGTTTCCTTGAGAATGCTCGGAATTTGGATGATCTAAATTTTAGGAATCCGAAGGGAAGGCGGGCTCAGAAGTTTCACTCGCCCGAAAGCATTCACTTGAATTTACGAGTGTCTACAGACTTGAAAAATCTTTCAGCTGCTCGTCTGTCAGAAAAATTAATAACTTTCCAGTTAGATACATTCGTCTTGCGTGAGCTATCCGACAGTTTAGTTCCGGATATGATCGATTTATCAATAATTTTCAAACGTGAATTTTAAACGGAAACTCTTTTGCTTTCATATGTTTACTAGTCAGCTAAATTTCTCATTAGTGATAGAGAAGTGGGAGATAGATTTTTTCAAGCAAACATAAGTGCACGTAATTTAAAAAATCCTTCTCATCGATCACCAGCAATGTTGTTAAAAACCACAAAGTTCCTCACCCAAGTCTTACAACGCTTCTGAATGTTTACCCATGAAATTACTCTCAACTGTTGGGAGATAATTCTCATCACCGAACATAATATGCAACATTCCCGTTATTTAGTTGTGTGAACGCTTTTTTTCTCTTCACCCGGCCAACTGGGCGGTGGTAATCGAGTCTCATCTTTTATTTAAAAGACGGCCGTCCATATTTCCGAAAAGCTCAACCTATTTCACACATAACACTTTCCAACAGTTTACACCCAAGATTTTACGGGCAACACGTCACCCTCATGTGCTTAACGTGACGGCTCATGACCAACAAAGCAGTCACTCAAATCGAATATTGGTAGGACGATGCCCATATGCCGTCCATATGCTGTATTCGTGACCTTCGCGACCTGAAATTGTGTCCTTCTTAGACTTTCTCCTCACACCTTTCATATTATTCGGCTCGTGTGTTCTTTTTTCCAACCGCAATACCTCCCTTTCCTCTCCGTCCACACCCCTCCCTTTGCCCTCACCCTCAGGGTATAACCCAATACCCTCATCCATCGAACGCAATCAATCAGCCAGTCGTAAAGGGAATGACCGACTGCAGTCGGATTGCTGGGCATTTCATCGCCGGCCTATCTCCCACGAATATCTCCGAAGCGTCGTTCCGGCCAATCCGGCGCCATCGTGATCGCTCCAAGAGAAGAGACCAACCCCCTTTGGGCCTACCCAGATCCGAGCATTTTGCGGGGCCATTCCGTGTCCGTTCTGTGTGTAAACAATAGCTCGCGTCGTTTAACTTACTTTCCCCGTTCTCGGTGTAAACACGAAATCTTTCTCCCTTGGCCCCCCCCCCCGACCGCTTCGTCCGCGGAAGAAATCTTTCCTTAAATTACCGTTCAATCTTTCGGTTTTCATCCTCCCGGGGCGGCGGATAATCAAAACTCCCTTCCCCCCCCCTGCCCCCTCTCTGAGTCCTCTTAATGCGTTCGTGGGGTTTGGGATTCGTTCTACTGGGCGAGAGGAAATCGGCGGTTTTGTCGTCCCACCGCGCAGATAAGCGAGTCAATCCCCGGAAACTTCACCGATAGGCGTGATCGGCCGGGGAGAAAGGAAGGAACTAGGGAGGGGGTCCACACGGCCGTTTTCCCACGACGAATGTTTTACGAGCTGGCAATCACCTCACTGACCGGGTTTAAAGCATTTTCGACTCCGTGTGTATTTTTTACGTTCTCTTTCATTTCCGCGGGCCTCAAAATCTAAAATGGGGACCTCGCTTTACATCATTGTCGTCGAGTGAAAATGAAAAGGCCATGTGTCTTCGAATGTAGAACAAAAAAATAATTCAACGCCTGAATGAATTCTGAATGTGCGTTTGCATCCAGATTGCAAGAATATCCATTAAATATGCAAGTGAGATTTCTGAGTGAATGCATTGCGATGGAGATTACTGAGCGCTGTACTCAAAGTCTGCACTGGAATTCATAATAACTGAATCAAAGCAACTCTAACAAAGAAACAACTCCGAACGCCTTCTAAACCTCAGACAAAACTGACGAAGTATCTTTCATCGGTAATTGTTTTAATCATAATGTAGTTTTATGTTTTTTCTTCGACTGGGCAAACACTAGGAATGGTGGGGGAGAAGAGAGAGTTGTTGGTAGAAATCCAAAGAAGGCAAGAAATATATGCATGCAGATGATTTTGATAGGCGATGGAATGCTGAAGACTGTTCGAGAAAAGGACGATAGGTAGGTGAGGTTGTCGGAGGAAAAGGATAGAAATGTTGGGAATGAAGGGAGGAATGAAGTGTGCGGGATTAAAAAAACAGTTAATTGTAGTGCCGGATGTTAGATTTTGTCTTCTAACGTGAAGCTAATAATTGTAGGAGTGTACGGTCTGTGTTAATCCAAAACCCACCTTAATCAGTAGATTACCAAATTATAATAACAGCAGATCCATTACAGTTTTCTACGCATTTAATCAATATTGGACTACGTTTTAGTATTTTCATAGCGTAGTCATTCCTTGATACTTACTACCCGAGTGCTATCTGCAGTGATTCTAATGTCTATACCCATTAAATTGATGCTTACCTTAAGTGAAACACCGTGTCTATGGTATTGGACAAAAAATATGCTCGTTTATAATATGATAACTATCGCTTGGAAGTCGAAAGTCGACCTCCGCCGGTCGGGCTTGATTGGGCAATATTACCTATAGGTGGCAGAGTGGTTGAACAACTATATTTCATGTCGACAAAACGTGCTTTATGTGAACGTAAGAAAGTGTGGGTGTGGTGTTCGAGTGGAGTACATCGTGCCAATGAGAGACGTCGGAAATGGACTCCAGCGGCGCCGATTATTGTCATTCGTTGCAACAGTTACTTACGGTTGATGGAGATAAACATCAATCTTGTTAAAAACACGACTGCACGAACTGAGTCACGAAAATCTCGTGACGCAGGCTTTCGTTTTCTTTAGCATTGTTTTCAATGGAGGACATTTTAAATATTTTCTTTCAGCGACATGTAGGTCAAACATTAATCACATAAAGAATTTGGTTCAGTGATGATAGAACTGAGATTTAAATTCTTGCCTGCTTCGAATCTGTCTTATATTCCATAAAGTAACTAATTTGAGTGTACAAATCGTATTGAATCGTTGTTATCTATCACTAACTGGTAGCAATACCTTCTAGCGCAGCATAGGTATGCTACTTCAGAACAAATGTGATCAAGTACCCATATGATTCTATATGAGCTATAGGCCTATCCGTATGCTTGCAAAATAGTTTTCGGCAAAGCTTCTGACAGTTTCAGTTTTCAATTGAACGAATGCCCGCGCAAGTTTACGTGTCCCATCTCATTTTTAATACCGTGACCTAAATGATGCTCCTTTGTTTATTTACCAACCGTAGTCACATTCCAGATTATAAATATCACGAAGTTGGAAATAACGGACATTAAAGCAAACTACTGGTTTCTAGCAGATGAAATCTACAAATAGAATAAGACTGATTTGATATGTTCATAATCATAGGTTGGCATAAATCCAAGGTAGATGTCTTTTCCTCGGAACCTACCTGGGAATTACGATAAAGGTTAATGAGAGGATCTCAGCAAACAATTGAGTGGGGCTTATTTAAGATGAGCGTGGCGCTTGTGATGGATAAACATTTATTGCACTCTGGTGAACCGCGACCGCAAATAAGGAAGAATCGCATGAAAGTCTCTGCATTGAATGCACTCTGCACTGAACAGCCCAGAATTATGGGAAATCGGAAAACTAGACCACAACTAACCATTAACTTTTGAAGCCTGGTGCTACCCACGGCCTGATCTAAAGAGAGTATACCGACGAGAAATAATGGGATTCGGCATGAGAGAATGTGCAAAAAATGTTTAGAGTAAGGCTGTGTAGAGGATACAGCGACGGAGAACTAACTGGGAAAGACGTTTTATATGGTAGCATAGTAAAGAAGTCCCCAAAGGTAAAACACGCAGGATTTCTAGTGGATTTACATCTGCACAATACTCGAAAATTCACCCCAAGAGCATTTTGGGAGGGTGGGGGGAAATAATTAATAAAAGTATTAATTTAGAAGATTAGATAGATTAAAACAATGCCTGTTGTTGATCGAAAACAGACGATCTCTCTCCTACGCTGGAAACTGCTTGAGTTCTGGACACAAAGGGAAGAGTGGGGAATTAGAGATATTTCCACGATTCAATTTATCTGTAGCCTTTCTTATAGCATACCAGCGTCAATATCGGCGATAGTTTAAGTCAAATATTACAACCCCTTCAAGAATAATGCTGAAACTCAAACCGACACAACTTCGAATACATTGACGTATCGATTCACTAAACATTGAATATTCATGCATGTCGCTGCAGAATGAGATAATCGCATCTCTCGTCTTTGAGTCCCAGTCTCCCTCCTTACATTTTCTTTTCCTCCCCCCTCTCTCTCCTCCCTCCAGTCCCTCCCACTGCCATCTCACTCCCCCTCCTCGCCTTATCCATTCTTTCACCCACCCTCACCCTGAAGCTGCACAACGGTGAGCGTGTTCCCAAGCAGCACTTTCCTCGAGACTTTCTCCCTCTGCCCCCTCCCCACCTAGCAACGGTGGGGGGGGGACCCCTCTTCCTTCCCCAACTCTCCGCCCCGTTCCTTCCAGCCGTTGTATGTACCACCGTCCCGTGATCTTCACGCGCCACGGGAGAACGATGGAGGCGGGACCGCGTGCGAGAGTCGCGCGTCCCCTGGACACGCGCAGAGTATAATGACGGGTGAAAACTCCGCGGGCGCATGCGCCGTCAGCATCGGCATGAGTCGACCGACCAATTAAGGAGATAGGATCGTGACTGCACGAGTGAACGTGTCACATTAGTTCAAATATTTATGAAAAGTGGTGTAAAAGTACTGTAACATCCATTCATGGTTATTCGTGAACGTATATTATGTGAATTTTCAGATTTTAAAAGTATCCTGTGGTTTGAATCAACTTTTAACGTGTTTGATGTCTTATTTTGGACCTGTTTTGAGGCGCCAATAGTTTAATACAAGCGATTTTGACTGTTCTGTCTCACAAAAAATTAGTAGGTGCTATCACGTTAACACTACTAAAGCTCCCTTACATGTATTTGAGTAATTAATGTCAATTTTTCGTGGGAACGACATGTACTCGTATTTATGTCCTATTACGTAAATCCTCCCACAGGAGAATGTATGAAATCTTGGTTTTTTCATTTAAATGTTTTAGGAAAATGAAATCTGAAGAGCCTGTTTTATCACTGTTATTTGATAGAGTGCAATTAAGACTACAAATTCAGAATAATTAATCAAAAATGGCATACACATGACACCTCGGTGAACCACTTTTAAATAAGTCCCCTTAGCTTCTAAAATCTTCTCCGCTGATAAAAATAATTCCTTAGTGTACAATTCAATTTTAAATGACAGTAAACCATTATGCTTTACTATATGGATTAACTTTGTGAAATTCCATAGCTTTATACAAAAGGTGCAGGCTAATTTTCCTCTTCATTATCTTTGTAACTGAGTTGAACCTTGGACCGTCCTAAATCGGGCTGATGAGTACTTGCTGCCTATAAGTACTTCTATTGGCATTTTATAGAAACCTTTCGAACTGAAATTTCTACTCATTGTATTTAGTTTTAATTTGGAACTAAACGGTAGATAATAGCAGAGCTGTACTTGCTTAAAAAGATTAACTTTGGCCAAACTATCTGGTGGGACACAATGAGGGACGACAGCGTATGCGACGCCTTTCGGGTGAAATTAAAAACATGCCACCAAAGATTCGCATGCGCTTTTTTAATGTCTATGGATCGATGGTTTATCCGCAATGAAATTCGCTTCATTTTTCGAGCGATTGTCTGTTCTCCTACTACACATACGCTCATCCGCCATGTTGTCGTTTCGAGCGTTCCGCGGGTAGAAAGTTGCGTTACTACTGCCCTCTCTGGACGTGCGTGCAAGCACACATTTCATTCAGGCAGAACTTTTCCACGCATCCGATTGGCTGACTTTCCACGATACCCTGTGTCTGGAACGCCAAGAACGAGTAAATTTCCCGGGAGGAGGGAAAAAAGGAAAGAAAGAAAAATTTCACTCTCCCGGGAGCGTGAACCGAGCCTCTTTTTGCAGGAAGTAATAGTAGGTTAATGTCGAAACTTTTCGGACATACTAGATAAGATGTCTGGAGTATCATGTGAATTTTAATAAGTACAGAGAAATATGCATCTGTTACTTCACTGCTCAACATAGATTGTTAACTGCGATAACAATACAATCGTGTTAAAGTATTGTTAGGTTTGATTATTTCTAGAGCGGCATATCACTGTATTTCTCTTCGGAAGAGTTAGATGGAGTGGGAGAGGCTTCCAAGTCGGCCCAGTGGCCGTCCCAACAAGTTCACCCTTTATCTCTTCACGTAATAATTTATTATCCCTCCTCGCTGCGAACCGCCCTTCGTGGCCGAACAATTCCGCGAATTCCCGAATCAATTTGTCGGCGAGTTTTCTCTTCTCTCTCCGTCGATTGGATGAATGATTGGTTCCTCCTCCTCCCTTTCATCCCTAGGGTGGCTACGGAGTGGGCGTGCCCGAACCGGGGGCCGTGGGACCCTCTCACTACCCCTTTCTATCCGACGACCCCTCCATGGCCAAACCATTATTTGGGAGAAATCAGGTTCCGCATTTGGTTGCCGTCCGTCACCCGCGCAGCGCTCTCAGTAATAAATTCAGTGAAGCGCCGTTGGTTCGTGGGCGGGGGGGGGGGAGGGGCAGGGGAGTCAGTCTTTCGCTCACGCATGGTCTTTTGTGTTGACGCTTCGAGGATGAAAGAAAAAAGTTCACCAATTCATTTCTGGAGCATTGAAAAACTTGAGTGACTCCGTTTTGGCGATGGTAGTCAATAAGAAATTACAGTTTTGTCCGATAACAGCAGTGTGCTCCATTAATACGGCAGCGTAAATATGTGATATTTTGCTTCTTTGTGCCTACATTTCGCGGATTTAACCGAGAGCCATATGGAATTTTATTTCAGCCCAAACTATAGGTAGTCGGTGACCCATTTAAGAGTTAGTGAAAATATATCTACTCGTTTCAAAAGTTCTATTGCCCATCGTAAAGTAATCAACATTTAAAGTTACAGGATCGACTTCGAATTTTGATTTCAATCAGTGCATATTTCATTCGACGACGGTGCGGTAACCTGGTTGGTTTAGAGTCGTGCTACTGACTGTAGAGCCCAGGTTCGATTCATATTTATTATGAATCCGTCTCTGTGATCCCTTTGGATTCATCCAAGATGTGGGATTTTTCCAATACCTCATCTTTCCGTAAAAACTTCGAAAAGGAACTCGCCTTCTTATTCATTAAGTGGGTGAAATCCCCGCGCCGCCACCCGTTACTCATTAGTGCACGTACGTGGTGAACTCCACTCTTCGCCCGTCAAACCAGCCTTCGGGTCGTTCGAGGTCTGTTTTATCTTCACCAGTAACACGTTGTTTAGTTCTTGCCGTAATGAGTTTGAAAAAAAAGTCGAAATTCGATATAAATTTTGTTTCACAATTTATTTCACCTAAAAAAACAAATGAAGTATTTCGAAAAAGAATTCGCAACATTCTTCTACCCTCGAGTAACACCGTATCTGCGCCATTGATGGGTGTGTCACGTGTGGTGGTAGCGGCGAGGTGAGTACGAGAGGTAGCGTTATGTTCTGGGAAGCGATATGGGGATTCGATCGAAGGTTCAAACCTGCTCGGTCCAAGGTGTTACCCAAAGAGCCCGAGGGGAGGTGATGAGCGGTTTTTCGCGATGGTTTTTTTTTCTTCTTTTCGGACGCACGCGCCTCTGGGCCCGGCGCCGATTAAGTTCCCGAAAGAGGTTCGAGGGACGGATGCGCGCACGTCTTTTCGCTGCTCGGTATCCATCCCCATTTTTCAACCTATCGACGCCCCGGTGTGGTATTACATTTTCAATAAACCGAAGGCCGATTGCCCATTTTCAGTATTGTGATCCTGGAAATTCGAGAGTGCGAAAATGGACGTCAATTTGACGGAATAGACCCAATAAAGGTATTACTGCCTCTCGATGATGGAATCCCAATGGACCACGGGATTTTGGATCGTTTGTTTTTCTCGAGTATTTCGTTCATACTTGTTAACGAACGGATGAAACCAATACTGGCGTATCTCAGATGTGTGGTCAAAAATCGTTCGTTGGAAATGGAAAGGCAAATTCTTTGAAATACAATTATTTCCACCCCAATATCTCCTTAAAAATCAGTTTATTGTGCCATCATCACATTCACTATGGTTCTTCATCAAAAGTCTTCCTTCAAAAACATTTACAAGTAGGTCTCAATGTAAAAGACACTTGGTCTACTCTGGTAACATATATTAGATTCTTCCCAGTCGAATCCAATCCTAATGAAAACGTTTCCTTGTGACAGTTTAAATCATTTTTACATTTTTTATTATTGATACATCGAACATAATTTGTGATAGATTATTGTGATTTTCCTTGCTCTGGTAATAAAAATTACGGTCCGTTCCAATTTAACACGGAGAGAAAGCATCAATGCATCTGACAGATCTCGTGAAGTCACGAAGGAAAATTCAAAGCCTTAATGACTAGATAGAGACAGGTTTCCATTAGTTGTGATAAAAATAAAAAAGTCTATGGTGGTGATAAATACGGGTGTTGCCACTTATACAAGAGTCCGCATGATGTGTCGCGCTTCTAAAAATAATCGATTGGGAAACACTGCCAGGCAACTTTGGGTCGGCAGATGGTTTGAACAAGTAAAAAGGTCATCCATTTCCTCTTAGTGAAAAAAAAAAACTAAATTAATAGCTACTCTGGAAATTTTTTCACGCGTTATGAACTTTCTTTATTAAATTATTTCATGACAAAATGACTCATCAAATGCCAATTAAACATTTCCGCATGTATGCATAATCACACACATGCTGATGGGCGTATTGTTGCTCTGGACAGAATAATTGAATGTATGAGGCGAACGGTAACTACGGCCGTATGAAATAATGGGAAGAGTTGACCCCAGCCGTACTCTTATAAGTGGGCAGTGGATAGGAAGGGGAGTTAGAAAGGTTATAAGTTAGCGGAATAATTATAATGAAAAAGATACTAAAACTAAATTAATTAACCAGATACCGCAAACGGTCAAAACAACCGCGTGTCTAATGATTGTTTTGACCGTTTGCGGTATCTAGTTAATTAATTTAGTTTTAGTATATTTTTTATCATAATTATTCCGCTAACTTATAACCTTTCGAACTCCCCTTCCTATCCACTGGCCACTTATAAGAGTACGGCTGGGGTCAACTCTTCCCATTAGAATAATTGAAATTTAAAGATCCATCTCATTGATTGAATTCAAATTAATTTTTTTTAACTATAGTTATTTTTTATTAACGAGCCCGGTTACTATTTATTAACCAGTATTTATTTAAAAATTCCATAATTTAGCGTCTAATTCAAGTTGTAATTTGGTTTCTACGTTCCCTAATGAATGGAGTCATACTTAGAAAGAGGGCAGAAATGGGAATATCACGATTAGTTAAACACTACTCTGCCCCGCGAAGTTGTCTTAAAACGTCCGCCTCAGAATAATATATTCACAGTCCCCCTAACCGTAAATAACCCTCATTACAATACCTCCTCCGCGCTTCAATAGCAGCTAAGATATATGTACCTAAATGACCCATTAAGATTCCATACTTGGATTCTTGATGGGTCATTTAGCTACAATAAACTATGTCTTGTAACAAATAGAGTGCGTTGTATTTCTCTGTCCCTACCATAGTACCAGCTAATTGTGAGTTTTATAAGCCTCTCTTAAACAAGGGAATCGCAACAAATCCATTAACGTGACGTGGATCGATTGATCGTTTATTCTGGAGGGTCATCGATAAAAATCATTGATTTGTAACACACTGTAACGCTGTTTCACTTGAAACACCTTCATACTTCGCCAATCCTTATTGATTTGCATTTGTTGCATTCTTTCATTAAGTTGACACATATCCCTTTGAAAACTTAACCTTCTTTCTTAATTCTCCCATTCCTCTTTAAAATATCTCTCGCAGGTCAAAATATTGTTTAAAATTAAAAAAATCTAAGGTTTAATGACGTGGAAAAAAAACTTCTGCGGGTTCTACACTTGATTTCCCTCAACAATTTAACACTTAAATCTGAATGAGAATTTCCCACGATTTCTACTTCGGTTATTTCAAATTTACAGCGTTGATAAGAGTTCTGTGAATTAAATGCTATCCTGAAATGTAACGGGTGACATATTGGATATCCAGAGTCCGAGTCTTGTAAAAAATATTTGAATGATAATATCACAATGGTTATAAATTCGCAATAATTGTTTAATTGTTCAACAATGCGAATTCATTGCACTATAATCTTCTATATAGCGTGTAATGACTGATTAATTTATAATTTAATTCGATGTGAACCCAATATTCTTGCTGCTGTGTACATACTATTAAGACATGATAATTATCCATAATAACGTCACTTGCGGTTGTTCCCAGTTACTTTTAATACCGCGGTTATTTTTTTTTCATTCCCCGAGGGTCTCTTGAAGAATTCCCCGCTCATGCAGGTAATGAGTTAATAATCACAGAGTCCACTACGCGTTTGACGAAGTCCCATTCACTTAATAAGTTTCCATCGGCGTCCCGTGCCCATTCTCGAAATTGCCATCTCGAAAAGAGGCTCGCTCCTCACCAGCCCAGTCCTCCCTCTCCCGGCGGCAGTGGGCAACTGGTGGCACCGGTCTTCTCTCTTTCCTCATCCCTCCCTCCTCTCCCGGCTCTCCTTACAGAATCTCTTCGTGTAGCGCTAAAAAAATCCCTCTATCTCTCTCTTCCCCGGACAGGCGTTCCATTTGAGAGGCGAGGCGAGTGCTGTGATGGTGTCGAGGCGCCGGATATTGTCCCGCTCACGGGACGACCTGACGATGGACGGTCCCTCGCCGGCTGCCGCGACCGAGGACGAGGAGGACGTGTGGTACAACAAGGAGAAGCTGATCAAGGTGAGTGTGCAGGAGGGGCGGAAGGAAGGAAAGGAGAGGGGTGCACAAGACTCTCGGGAGGGCGGAACGACTTTCTTGAAATCCCTCCCTTGTCCTCTGTTGTTACCGTCGACTCACGAGGGACGATGAAGTAAAGGTTTTCTCGTTTTATATGGAATGATTCTCTACATTTGTTCATTTGTTTCTCTCTAATTTCGATTATCTAAATTTGTTCGTTTCCTCTCTAATATTTCTTTACTGTCCTCTGCCGAAATATTCATCAGCAAAGATGAATCGGCCGGCTTGGGACTCTTTTAACTGTTGGAGAAAGAAATATTCTTCGCCTAAAAGCCATAAAATGTTCTATAGCAAATAAATCTTCAGGAAATCTTAAAAAAGCGAGTTTTCTCCTCCTGGTTTCATCCACGTTTGCTCATTTAAAGAAAACCAAGACCCGGTCCCACCGGCAACATTATGTGTTCAATCGTGGAGTTTTTCCTAATTTGACCTTTGCTTAGTCCCCGCGAATAAAGAGTTCATGGCGTACAAAATATCAACCTATAGAGTAATCAATGGTTGACTGTAGTAAGCTATTTAAATCACCGTAGTTTAGTGAAGGTTAATTAATTGATAATTGCGAATCAATTGGATATGGCTTCCGATCGAGTGTTTGGGGACCAGGGATGGAGTGGTGTGTCTCAAAGAGAACGGCCAGTGTTCTTAGTCTCCTTCCTCAGTTAAAGTGCGACTCATTGCTTTAACCGACCTAAGTCGACTGTAAAAACAACTGTCGGGTTTTGAATAAATAAACGCAAGTTAAACTTTCAACGGAAAACTCATCGTGATAAGCACCACGCCGGGGAAAACTTAGAAATTTCCGCGGAATGATGCTAATGTAATAGCCCAACCCAAGCAGCTGTCATTCGTGAATGGTTTCTATTGGTGGAGAAAGTGAGTTGAAGGGAAGGAATGAAAACAAACGATGAAACGTGAGATATGGTTGGGGAAGAAAGGATTGGGTCGTTGGGTCAAAACACGAGGAAAGCAAGATAAGTATTCGTCCGTAAATAACATACTTGAAGTTTAAAAACAAAGGAAGTTTCTGGTACTTTGTTAAACGAATTTGTTTTGTGAGAGGCAATTTACGAATCACTACGATGTCACGTGATTTGTTTTGGTTTCACGTGTAATTCTGTTTTCCCATATTGGTACATTGTATTAAAGAAAAATATATTTTATTATTGTATTGTAATACAATATTATATTGTACTAAAGAAATATATACATGTATATATATATATATATATATATATATATATATATATATATATATATATATATATAATCTTGAAAATGACGCTCTCCGGCGACGCACAAACACACAAACACTAAGATAATAAATATTACACACACAGAAACATAAAAGAAGGACACTTACAGTAGATATTTAAAAGACCAACACAGGAAAGGTGGGGAAGGCGGTTTTGATCAGATCACAAATGTAAAAATATTTCCTTAACCGGGATCCCGGATAAGGAAATATTTTTACATTTGTGATCTGCTCAAAACCGCCTTCCCCACCTTTCCTGTGTTGGTCTTTTATGTGTTTTCCTATCCCCTTTCCTTATATGTCTATTTCTATATATATATATATATAAAATTCACTAAATAGTCATAGCAAACACAGAAACTAAAACATATAAAAGAGGGACTCACTAGTTCTCGAATTTTCGGTGGTGCAACTACCTTTCTCAAGAGGAATTAGGAACAGAACTCACTATTTAGTGAATATTTATGACTATTTAGTGAATTTTATTGTGCACGTTCGTGGCTTTTCCAATAAAGTGACTATATATATATATATATATATATATATATATATATATATATATATATATATATATATATATTGATTTTTTCGAAGTAACACGGCGGTGTTGAATAAAAAACTTAGACAGCAACACAGCACGATAACACATAAAAAGAACACTCACAATAATATCTTGATAATTTCGACGGACTCGAACTCCGTCTTCTTCGGAAGTCCTATCTTAACTTCCAAAGAAGACGGAGTTCGAGTCCGTCTAAATTATCAAGATATTATTGTGAGTGTTCTTTTTATGTGTTCTTGTGCTGTGTGTTGCTGTCTAAGTTATATATATATACATATAGAAAAATATATTTATTTATATATATATATATGTATTATTTATATATTATATAAAAAAATCATAAACACAGTAATCAACCCGAAGGTCGGTTTAGTAGGTGATGGTAGAGCTCACCCATGTACCAAGCCCGACGGCGTGTGAATATTCACATATAAGCAGGGTAGGGGGGCCAGTTCCTTTCCCTGTGCCTGTTATGGTTTCCCAGGAAGACCTGGTACCCGAAAAATCAACTAGCTTGGGTGGAGCTGCAGGTGCCCAGAGTGCCTTGCCCGGGAATCGAACCCGGGACCCTCCGGTCAGTAGTCCAACGCATATTATATATATATATATATATATATATATATATATATATATATACATTTCACTGGAAACAGCGTGCTCATAGATGCATGGAAATAGGTCCTGGATTTAGTTAGAGTAATGTGATTTTTGAGTTAATTCTTAAATGAAAACGATGACCGATCTCAATACAAAACAGAAACACTGAATATCCACGAAAAACAATATGCTGGAGCAGGACTTGTCACTCAACGGTCCACTTCTTTTTGGCATTAATGGATATGATATTACATTAATGGATATTGTACATAATCTCCAAAACAATCGAAAATTTAAGCAATATGCAAAAATCTCAACTAGTTATTTCATTAAGAGTGGATGTAGGACTTAAGCAATGATTTATTGTGACTGGAAGGCACTTTGCTAATGGCTGTTTAAAAGGAATTGCATACTGACTCGTAGCTTTGTGGATCGGTTTCCAAACGAGACAAGGCGGAAAAAAATTGGGGTAGGGGTCCAATCAAGTGTGAAAACACGTCTCATTTTGGTCGTCTCTAGGATCATGAGGGGGGGGGGGTACTGTGAGTGTGTTTTTATGCACTATCAATATTTCAAAATTCTTGAATTTAACATTGCAAAAGACCGGAAATTGAGTACAGGAATGGCATAGTAAAAGAAACAATATAAAAAAATTATTATCGACCTTATTTTTCCGGTATGTCGAGTATTAAATGGTCAAAGCTTTCTAAAATCGTGAGCACGGTAGAAGTAAAAAGTAAAGGGAGAAAAAACCACATTCGGGAACGATATCTGCCGCTGACATAAAATGCTTTGGTGGTCGCATTTGTGTAACCATTGTTGCTATTATGAAAAAGGAAATCATCCGTTGCGGTTTGCCCACTTTAGAAGAATGTATTTGCTGATTACTATCAGGCCGTGATAGGGAGAACATTGTGAAATCATTAAGCTAAAGAAGGGCGCGGGTTGGATAATAAATTTGTCATGTTGCATAAAGGAAGTTATCTAATATTAGGGGATGAATATCCGATCCCTCTCTCCGAGAAATATACCTTCTGATTTTCGATTTGAGATTATATTTTTAAATTAGGTGACAAACAAGGATTTATAGATGGGTTCACCTAACAAAAAAGGTTAAAGTATTGAGTTAAAAAACGCTTTAAGCAAAGAAAGACTACGATCCGCTAAAACAAGATCCGTTGATGAACGCTCAACTGAACAAATTCACAATTGCTTGCAATAAAGGAATTAATAGGTCGTTTCCTAAAATGCCTCCAAGAGATACTTTCACATTCTAAGGTATATGTCCTGCCATATGTCCACGTGAAGCTTTGAGCTTGTTGTGGATGAACGTTTTTAAGCATCAAGAAATGATTGCGTGATGGGTCAGAGTGCCCTGACATGGTTTCATTTATTTTTTTGGTTAATAATCAAATCATACGAAGCATGTCCTCGGCAGACTTAACACGGCACGCTTAGTTATGATTTTCTCTCGGCTAAATTAACCGATTTTTTTTTCATTCATCCTCGGACCCAAAAATCACATTTTCTCTTGGCCGGACGGCGCTATTCCTTGTGAAATGGATACAACGAGATTTCAGAAACGATAAGGAAAAAGCTAAATCGTCCATCGACTGCGTCTAGCGCAAAAAAAACTCCATGCACGAACTGCCCACGAATGAGAAAACGGGCCAAGCCTAGTGGGAAAAATTTGAGTGGATTTTTGGAGTCCGGTGAATGTTCGAGTTGAGAGCGGAGTCCGCCGCCTGGAGGGTTTCACGAAAAAATCTTGCGGAAGCAGGAAGTTTTCCCGGACTCACCCTCTCGTTTTGCCGTTTCTCCAAAATTAAATTTGGCGCATTCGAAATCGTCGAGCGGGGGGCCGGGAGTAAGTGAGTGAAGGAGATAAAGGTGGCGGGAGAGAACTTGGCGCCTCACTCGACACACCGTCTCGTGATTCGACGAGCGGAAGCATTTGACGCAACGGGAAGGGTGGAGACAAAAAACGCGTGCCGTAATCCGCTGGTGCGCGACGTTGGTGGTGGGCGCCCCGCGGGCGTTCTGCGGCCCAGTGTTAGTCCGCACTACGAATCCTTTCCCTTTTGTCCGCACGATGCACTCGGGCCTGCGAGTCTTTCGACTACTCTAAATGAAACCGCACGACTAGGATCTGGAACGGGATATTTGTTCTTAGATCGGCAGTGATACTCGCAATTCGGCCATTAGAGTTACTGATACCATGATTCGACCCGAAGATTTCTTTGGTGGACAAAGTTAGAACTCGTATCTTACTAATCAAGCCGTAGAGAGCGTGAAACTCTCACATTCGAGAAGGAGGGGATTTAGTTATTTCCCTGTGACGCCTTGCAGCTCTTCTCAGGCAGATTTGGATGGAGAAAAATAGCACAGCTTGGCTGAAACTGAGTGTGCTCAGTGGCTTGAAACCCATATCCTAATACGTTAGGTTAATAATTGCAAGTTTAGCTGGCGTTAAATATTTCCGAAGTGAAACAAAATTCAAACAGTTTGAATTAGGTAATATTTTCTTCTTGTCCAAAAGAGATGTCAGATTATATTTCCCACCCTACTTCGCAATGCACACTTTGGTATCGCAATGAACACATGCAAGTGTCGAAGAAGCGTTTAACCCGGAATATGCAACAATTTTGCCGGATACGAATAAATACCCTTCGATAAATACCCTTCGGCAAGCGCAATTTGGGTTCACACCATTCTTTTAGGCCTAAATCTTACAATAGTACCTATAATATTGCAACGCAGCGCCCGAACGAAAAGATAATTTTGCTGCTTCCGAGAGTTTTCCTCCGTGGTCGTTCGCCTGTTCACCGTGGATCCCCACCGTAGCCGTCGCCTTGACAAATCAACCCGCCAGTCATGGTGCACCCAAAACCAGTTTCGTGGTTGGACCTCCGACGCCCGTCCCCACAAGTCGGAAGCGATCGACGTCGGGCAAGTAGAGAGAGAGAGCCTTCGGCGGCGAAGGAGATCGATAAAAAGGCCGCAGACGGAGCGTCATTGACACCTCGGAACGATGCCCCGGGTGAATAAACGACCTGGCCGTCGTTTTTTCATGCGCTGGAATTAAAACCTTCAAAACCTCCACAACCTCCACTTGGGTAGACGTAAGGAAAAAAAGGATTTCTGGGATATTCACTTCAAGGTACTAATTACATTCCCTCTTTCCATGTTTTTTTGGTCTTTCCCTCGAGGAAATGGAAGGAAAATTTCCATAAGACGGAAGTGTATGTATATATATATATATATATATATATATATATATATATATATATATATATATATATATATATATATGTAGATGATTTCTTCGAAGTAACACGGAAGTGTTGAATAAAAAACTTAGACAGCAACATACAACATGATAACACACTCACACGTACCTCACAGGTACCCTTACACGTGTACGTAGACCCCTGCGAGCCCCATGAGAGTATGAGGTTATACCATGTTCCAAACAAAACAAAGGGTGTGCGAGATGTTTCTCAGGAGATTATCATTTTTGGACATGTACCGATTAGGGATGCGTTTTCCGGTGATCCCCAAAGACTATTAAATAACACCGTGAGCTTATTCCAGCATCACGAGTTTTCTGCCCTCCATCATAACTCGTATCCTCCTTAATTCTTCATACATTATACCATCTTTCTCTCCGTTCAAAAGCCTATATTCTCTTTCTGTCTCTATTTCACTTTTGCCTCGTTCAACCTTCTGTAATGACCTTCAGCATCCCACTGACTCTTTAAATATCTCCTCCATCCACTTTTTATGCCTTCTTGGTATTTCATCCAACAACTCCCTCTCCTTCCCAATCATTAACAAAACTTCCGTGGTCGGTCTTCCTCTCCAGTCAAATCATTTTTTCCAGACTTCCAATGTCCACATGATGGACGAATACTCTTTGGAATGGAAAATATAATAATTTTTCCGACAAGAAACGAACTACCAAAGATTTATGGCAATTATTGCTTCGAGAAGACGGTACGATTTGATTCTGGAGAGTCATCCCTTTTAGTTATCCTTGAAGACTTTGAAATATATTTATACGTGCATGACTTCCATACTCTATTTTCATTGGAATTCATTTTTTTTTCGATGCCAAAGAAAACATTTCTTTAAGAATATGGATGCAAATGTTGCTTAGAAATGTATTATTAAGTCGTAAGGGCTCCTCTGGAATAAGGGTAAGGTGATATTAGACGTTGCCAAGAGCGGTCTGGGTAAGTCGGATGGCGTTAGTCCTTGAAGTGCAAGGAAAGCTCAAAGATTAATCTCACAATCCCACGTCCCGCCGGGGTGCCCGACGGCTGGCTGAGGCGGGGATAGCCATGAACCCTCGCGCCATTGTAAGAGTGTAGCGAATGTAGACACGGGCCGCTCTCAACAATCTTCTTGCGTCAGTCGTTCAAATTTAGGATGATTACGAATCAACGTCTCACTCGAGAGTCTTCTTTCCCAGATTCTCACATTCCCGATAGCTGATGCATAAAACGTAAGTGATGTATTTCCTAGTTAATGGCTGTATCCAAAAGTTAAAGCATTTATCTTAAGTCATTACATTTTGTGAGGAAGTACTAGAAATGGTGGAGGAGGAGAGGGGTTTGTTGAGAGAAATCCTATGGAGGCAGGAAAAATGGATGAAAGGCGTATTGAGCGGTAGTGGAATGTTGAAGAGGGTAATAGAGGGGAGAATGTTGGGCAAGCGAGGTAAGGGTAGGAACAGGATAGGGATGTTGGACGGGATGAAGGGAGGAAAGAAGTACTCCGAGATGAAGAGGGACCTGATATAGATTAGTTTGCTAGGTGGGGAGTCACAAAATGTTTATTTGATAGTTGTGTCCATCCAAAAACCTACCTTAAACGGTAGATTACCTAAAAAAAATTACATTTTAGTGTTCACCTTACCAAACACGAGGATTTGAAAAAGGTATCTTCATTTCAATCTTCTTTTTGGGAAAACGAGTTCGTAACTCATTAATCTAGGACCGAGAGGAATCATTCTACTTATTAAAAAAAGCTTTTATTTTCGGGTGTTGAAATTGGTAAGCTGAAAAATTCTCCTTTTAATTGCTGCCGGTATAGTAGATAATCGGTAATAATAACAAGGAAATTACACTTAAGAAAAAAATTAAATCTTGTGTAATTAACCCTGGCAATCTAGTTAGTTACCCGTGTTCCCCATCGCATCGCATACCCTTAAATGAGAAATAAAATTATAAAAAATTTAATGGAGGCGGGAGGGATTTATGCGTACGTAATAAGGGAGAAGATTTAATGTTCCAAGAACTCTTCACCTAAGCAGCACGTCAGGGAAAACTCATTTGAGCAAACGGTTGATGGTAATATATTCCATAACTGTCCACCTATTTCCTTCTATCATGTTACTTAAGCCTGCGTGTATCTGGATTCATAATTATCTCTGCATGAAACGCTTCCTTCAAGACAATAAGAAAAATATGGGGATTGGGGAGGAACCACCGCAGTCGTGTGGTTCATTTACAGACGTCGAAAAAGGTGAATGGCTACTTCAGAAAAGTGAAGGGACGTCTTTTGAACATCCACGCGCAGCTCTCCGATAGCTAATATTTATCCACTATCAGCTCTCCGATAGCTTAATATTTATCTATTTTCTTAAATGACTGATGTAATTCTATTCTGCCGTAATTCGTCAACGAAGTAGTTCCTCGTGTCATTATAATGGTGAAACGGTGTCATTATTATAGTGAATGCGGCCTTGGGATGCGGTTTCAATGAGTTTTTAGAAGGAAGGATCCACCAAAGGTGTGGAAATTCCGAAAAAGTCCACTCAGTTCAGATGGTGCAAATGAGCAATGAGAGTTGTTCGTAACGGAAGAATACCACAATGACTTTCGGCGAGAGACCTTTAGGATTGATCCATGGACGATTGACCCGGAAATCAGTCGCGCCTTCCAAGGGCAGAGATATTCGTCATGTCGCTCCCCAAAATGTCGATCCCCAAAGGCTTCGATCCGGAAGACCTTTGGCAACTCGGAAGTCAATGAGTGCGAGTGGGGGAACATTGCCAACTCTGATATTTTAAGCATATCGATGAACTTATTGCCACTAATCTATCATGTGCACCGCTGAAAGCGTGTAGCATGGTAGGGACCCCTTCGATCAAAGAAATTACTTAAAAATATCAGAACAGACTGATTACCTGCAAATTTTCTAATCTATGTGTTATGTCCAATACTTTTCAAGACAATAATATCATCTAGTTACATATTTAGTATGATTTAACCCGCCGTTCACGTGCGTTCCTACATTACCTATTTATTATAGTTCAACAATTCAATTGCATGAGTTACATTTACTGAAAGGCTGCTTAAAAGTGGAAGCAGAATAGGATAAAGGGAACCCTTTTGATGAACTCAGCTTTTCTCAAGATTTGAGGCTTTTTCCTAATTTCTAAGAAGTGACACCTTATCCAAACCTAAGTTCTAGTCCCAAACACCTTTTCCCTTCATTTGTATCCATATTGACTGTTTCTTTTCTCCATTTCCCCCTTGTATTTCAATTTCCACTCATAAGTTTAACATATAATTTATATGGTTTGAATTGTTTTTATCTATTCTAGTTTATAAGTAATTATACAACCCAATTATGGTGTTTGGAAAATATAATTGTGCCAATAAGTTGTTTTGATTCCTTCAACAATCTGATTTGTATGTTTCATTAATATATTTCATGAACTTATGCCAATCGTTCGACTATTATTTTAGTTTCATTACGCAATCGTCTTCTTATAGACATTTTAACATTACCGAATTTACCGTTGTGTCCCCCTTCCGTTGGTTGTTTTCCACGGTACTCTCTCACATTTCAGTCAACCTTCGCGCAACATCGTCGTTACTTCCTCGATCCAGTTCCATTTGATCGTCTACGTCCCCGTAGATGGGTCTGCGCTATTGTTTCCTCCCGTCGTGTAGTGTTTCTTCCGGTCTACTTCAGTTCCCTATGCGTCGCCTCTCCTCCCATCGCCCACGTAAGTGCTGCTAGGAGGGAGAGTCCTGTTGCGAGTGAAACAATTTCGCCACCCGGGAGTTACGTTACCGGCGGCGAAATGGAAAGTTTCCCCAAATGCTGCTACGAGAGAAACATGGAATCGCAGCTCCCTTCGTGCTTACACGACGCTCTACAAGGTTCGTCCGGAAAATAAGTGTACTGAGCTCAGGAAAAAAAATTTATTACACTTTTACATACCTTAAGCTAATATTCCTCAAAATAGGACCCTTGTGAGTCGATACACTTGTTCCAGCGGCGTTCCCATTCCTGGAACGCTCCCGCGAAGGCATCATCGGGAACCTCTCGAAGACACGTCGTCACGGCCTCATTGACGGCGTCCAAAGTCCCGTATCGCGTTCCTTTCAAACTCCTCTTTATCTTCGGGAACAGAAAGAAGTCCGGTGGTGCCAAGTCCGGGCTGTAGGGCGGGTGCGGCAGCGTTGCCACGCCGTGCTTGGCCAAGAAGTCCGACACGACAAGCGCTGTGTGAAAGGGCGCATTGCCGTGATGCAGCCGCCAGATGTTTTTAATCGCTGGCCGGACGCGGGCGACTCGTTTTCAAAGCCTGTCGAGCACTTGGACGTAAAATGCAGCATTTACAGTTTGTCGTTCAGGTACAAATTCGTAGTGGACGACTCCCCTTTTGTCAAAAAAGACTTATTTGTCAAGACACTTATTTTCCGGACGAACCCTGTATGTACATAAGTGCATTTTCCGCACCTAATTTCGGGGATGATGTCTTTTTTTCATATCCACTCTGGCGCACGCACCCTAAAATCCTTTCGGCGCGCATCCTGGTCCGGAGCTAAAGCGTGAGCCGCACATCCTATATGTCGTTGTTTCCGACGCCTCGGGTCGCGGATGTTTCCGAGTGGTCCCCGTTTCACCAGCCAAATTATTAATTCCCCCTTTCTTTCCCCTCTAGGCAACTATAATTGAGATCCTATAGGTGTTCGTTCCTCCGTAATGAACTTTCGCTCATTACGCCGTCGATTCGAAGCAAATTCGATAATGTGATAATGTTTTCCTTCCCATCACGTCTGTAAGATTTGGCAGGAAAGAGCATGTGCGAAGCTGCCTTCTTAGTCTTTGATAGTCGACGAAGTTGATTAATCGATGCCTTTTTTGAAAATAATTTGCCAAAACCTTCCAATTAGCTACGTGTGCGTGATCATATGAGAACCCCAAAAGCTCATTTTCTCTCCTAGAGACGGGTTTTAAAATATCGCCGACTGTCTACTGGTGGGCAGAATTCAGCGGAACGTTCCGTGAAGTGGAATAAGAACGTGAGATCCTGGGAAATCAACTAGTCCATCATATCAAGCGATGTTAATGAGTGCAATTAAATTACTTCATCAGAACAACTCGCCCAAAACTATTTTTCACGTCCAATCTTTTCTATACCAGTTCTATGACTGCTCAGCAACGGTCGGATGGAATGGATTGTGTTAGAACAGTTAATTTTATGAACTCGTTCTCTCACTACTCCCCTTAGATGCATTGTTTGGAAGAGTAATTACGCGTGTGTGTAATTACACCCGTGTGCCTCTGCGTGATTGGCAGGTCTAGGTGGAGCGCTAAGAGATGCGAGGCGATGAAAATTGAGGAGAGCATCCAGGGTTATGGCCTTATGGAGACGTGGGAGCGGCGGGAGTATAATTTCATGGACGCCACTTTTATTACGGGGAGACAGTGGGTGAGTGGGATCGGCGTCTACTTCCAAGTGGACTTCCAAGATCCCCTCGAAGCGAACATCTTCTTTCTGTTGACCGGGGAATCCGTTACGCCGTTAAAGCGGGAGGGCAGTTTCACGCCCACCGTTTAAAGTTTTGACGGTGCACATACACTAGAGACTAGAGTCGGTCGGCTCTGCTGACTTTCCTATTAGTTTCCCCTGAGTCATTACGTCCGTCGGCCGAGTTTTTCCCCTTGCGGCTCCGACGGAGGATGGGAAGAAATGCGTGGCCGTGCAAAGTCGACTAAAAACCGCCCTCAACAGCTCCAGTCACCGTGATCCGGCTTTGCTCGGATCATTAATTGCGATCTTTGTGTTGCTCCAATTCACTTGTTTTGTTCACCTCTGCAGTTCCCCGGTTGAGTTCGGTCTAGAATTTGCGAGTGAAAGTGCTCTTATGGTGGTGGGGGTGTAGGAGTTGAGGATTGCGGCTGCGATACGGCAATCGGCGACCCCTTCGGTGAAATATGCATCCTCGTTTATCGCTTTATGGCTTGAATATAATAACTGGAGTCATGAAAATCGCGCTGTTAGTTACCAAAAAGACCGTAAAACCCTGTGGCTCTCCCACGGTGTAAATGAATCGAGTCCTAATTTATTTGGCCCGTTTTGGTCTGGGTAGAAAGAATATTCAGTTCTCTCTCATAACACGTGATTTTAACTTGGTTTTATCATTTTAACGATCTCGGGGTGAGAATGGGTGTTACTGGGAAGAGGAGACAAAGTGAGGCCGAACAGGGTACTAAATCATCGAGGGGGGGAAGGGTTTCTGTTGAAATGACACTTATTCCCTCCCCTTTGGCTACCATGTTCCCTCCGTTCGAATAAATGAGGCGAGTGAAATCCAGTCATTTTCTCACCAAAACACGCCTATCTGAATTTTGGATCCCTTGGTCGCACTATTATATACCGACCACAGTCATGTCCATCTTTTCCCGAACCATTGGTCAGCAATTTTAAGACCAAGGTGGAATCACCGTGAGCAATCACGTATTCCTAATATCATTTCACAGATTTATTATTTTTTTTTCTAATTTTCGGACCCGTTGAAGGTGTGTGGGTAGAGATTTGATGATACACCTTGGGGGGGGGGGGAAGAGGGGGGTAAAACTATGCCCCCCCCCGTCTTAGCGTGGAATTCGACCTCCCTCCGTTAACAGTCCTTCCAGAAGGGCCGCGGCTCCGTGCGGGGCCTCACCCGGTGCCCTCAAAGAGTCCTTGCCCGGGGCGATTCTCTTCAGAGCTCGCCCTTCCTCCCCTTCCCCTGATATAAACCCCACCTCCCACATATATCCATCTCCCTCGTGCAGTAGGCTGGCAACTAGAGATGCCGAGAGGGGGCCGGGAAATAGCAGTAGACGTGTCGATGGAAGAGGCTAATGTACCGTTGCCACGGTATCAAGGCAGCGCAGCGGGAAGCGATGTAGTCGGTCCATGCGCATGCGCAAGCTATCCTTCCACGGCGAATGGCGAGTGAGATAGACGTTCTCTCTCTTCCCCTCGCTCTCCCAGCGTCCTGGACCCGCAACAATTGCTCGCTTTTAAAACCTCGAAACCGCTGCGATTACCGCTGCGGCGCCAAATGTTTGTCCCGAGCGAAAGTGATAGTTTTCTGTCGCCATTGTTCTCGCTTTCATTCTCTCCCCCGACCTCTCCATCTTTTTTTTCATCTTCCTCGTAATGTGGGTTTTTGTTGTCCATCCATTTCGTCTGCGAACCAGACGAATTGATTCCGCCGGGTATTCGTCTTCGATGGATGTTCGTTCGTTTTCAATGATGCTCGCGAGGAGCCTTGGGACAGACTTAGTATGTGTTCACTACGAAATAATGAACGCACCGAAAACCACGCATGGTTCTATCTTTGGACTGTAGGTATTCCCATTGTCTTCGAGTTCGCACGTGTTCGATTACGCACAAAAACCACGAGCCTAGCTCGCTATATTTTTATGCGACAGTATTTTTTTCGTTCTTACTCAGGATAATTTAATGTTCTAGAGATTACTTTCCTAGCTTCGTGCATGCGGGTAGCATGTTTAAGGAGAAACTTATAATAGCTGTCATACTCTCATCAAAGTTGTTTGTTCGGTCAGACAATTCGTCGAATTGATGAAATAATTACCCCGCTTTTTTTTACTACTGCGACAAAATTTTATTGAAACATATACTCGTGAATAAAACGCCCTGTAAAAAGGCTGTTTTTTATTGCATTCAATATTTTAACTCAGGACGATTTTGAAAATGACAAGCTGATAAATAAAAAATAATTCCTCCACCTTTTATCCTAGATGAAACAAATTTTCTTTTGGATTCCTTGGAAATGACATCAGTGTCACTGTCATTAAAGTCATGAAAACATTCTTCGGCATGGACGTCCCTTGCGATGATTTGCGGCAAATGAAAAGAAAAGCTACATCTTCGCTAATGGCCCACTGTTGAATATAAGTGGGGAAGAAGGTTACCTTTTTATATGATCCTCGATAAAGCGTCCTCTTTCTTCGGGGCAAGGAAGAACCGGTTGCCGATGGGAACCAGTTGCGAACCATTTGGCGCTACAAGCCGGGAGTCTGATTCTCGCTCTCAGCCTTCATTCGTTTTAAGCTTTAAGAGAAGCTCGCCAAGGGAGTATGTTTTCTTCAGCACCGAAGACGTATTTAGAGCCCTCATTGGTCATCGCATACGCATACGCAATATCTCAGCAATAACCTTAGCATTTTTGAATTTATAATTAAGCTCTCGGATAGTCCAGAGAGAAAAAATATATATATTGCGAGAGATTGGCAATAAAAACTCGACGCGTAGGATTTCATCGCCAATACATCGAAGGGTGGCAAGGTCGTAATAAAGAACATTTTTTTTCGAGCCATACGCTGAACTTGGCTACTATATTCATCCAATATACCATTCACCACGTCAAACTCTGGGAATTATAGCTCGCCCAAAAATAGGTTTCCCTAATGAATTAGGTAACGCGCTGAATACAGATGTGTGTTTTCCCTGACATATGGCGTTTTTTGATAGCTTGAACGTTTATCATGCGACCTTCTGAATACATTGGCATAATTTCAAATCCCCATGGTAGAATATTTTCACCTGCTAACAGAAAAAAAACTATCCGAACAACAACAACATACGGCATTTGGTTCCTTTCCTTTTCTGCTTATCGTAAACAATCCTTCATCCTTCGTTCAAAACACTCGGCTCCGATAATGCTGCTAGACGCTATTCTTTCACCGGAGCTTAAGGTAGTAGGAGTCATGAAAAGAAAGATGGAAAATATTAAAAAATCGTTGCGATAGATGACAAATTATGTTTAAAAAAGGAATATTTATTGCTCAAGCATTCGTAGATGCCGACTATTCCTTCATGTACACATTGTGCCCTCAACCTTTGTACTAAAATCAAAGAAAAATAAAAATCTTTAACCATTGCGGGAATCGAATCCTCCATCATTCGCTGCTGGCTTGGTGTGAAAGCAACATACCTCTTGCGACCTGCCACTAATCTTATGGTGTTATAATTATCAATTTCTATAACCAAATGAAGTGTTAAGCATATCATTTGAAGACCATCTATTGACCTGATTCGCCCTTCATTTAAATATATTTTTTTCCGAAACATTGGTGTTTAAAACGCATTGGACGTGACCATCACTTCCTTCCTACTTTGATTCGCCCTCCATCGCTTGGCCAAAGTTTTCCCGACCGCGGTTCCGGACGCACGAGATGTTAAACACATCTTGAGATCAAGCGAGGGAACCCATTTACTCGAGAACACCGCTTTCTGTCCGTCAAACAGAAAGCTGCGAAGCGTTTTCCGGGAGATTATGTAAACCTCTCAAAAGAGCTGGCGAGTCAAATTGAGCGGAAAGAGATTCGAGGCGAAACGGAGCCCGGTCACCCAAGTGCTTTTTAAGCAGATCCTGCCTTGCCCGCGCTTTTGTTGCCTTTCCACCCCCACCCCCCATCCTTTCCACCCTCCCACTCTCCATTTTGGCATCCCTATCACTCCTTCCTTCACCTCCCTCCATTCCAATAGCTCTACCAGTATTTCTTTTCATAAATCTGCGCATGTACACGTATGTTACCACACTCATAATCTGTGGAGTAATGGGTTGAGCGTTCTGCCACTGACGGAAGGGCTCGGGTTCATATCCAGGTGAGGTTTCTGGACACACCTAGAGTTGACACCTCCTAACCGTGTAACTATTTATTAAATCTATCCGGAAGGAATCGCACAAGGCACAGGGGAAGGAATTGACCACTCCTACCCTAATGCATGGGTTTCACACGACATTATCTCTTAAATGAATCTTAAAACCTCTCAAAGCAACCAATCTTTGGGGTGATTTCTTTGATTTTATGGAATCATGAGGATTTCGTAAAAGCTGGTGAAAACCAACTGTATATGAATACTCTAACAACTTGGATCGAAAAATCTACTTTCTATCTGGCATTACTATTGTAAGCATATGATCTTCGGCATCGACATAAATACCCCGCGATCCACCCAATAGGTGCGTGGCAGGGGATGCAAACACCAGGTGGGAAGGGTATGTGATAAAGGAGGATATGGTAGGGGAAGGGGATAGGGGAAAATATTTAGTAAAAAAATCTATGAAATAACCTGTATATTTCTATATATGCTGGAGGTAGACTCAATTCAAAAAAAGGGTTGATTCACTTAATAAATTAGTTATTTGTTACCCGAAAAGAGGGGATAAAAAGGAACCACAGCCATTTATACGACATGCCTCCACCATAACGAGACAGGTCATTCAGGATTTGGAAAGTAAGAGGGGGAAAATTTTACTGTCACAAGAACATGCAACGCATAGTCTCCGCCCCTAAAGTTAGAGGTAGGGAATATGACGCACCGCTGTAGGCAGGGGACGGCGTGAGGCGTCCCTCCCTCCCCCGCCAATGATAGAGACGAGGGATCCTTACGAGGGACGAGGAAGAACCTTAACCCGAAATTTCATAACAATAGCTAATATCTAAAATCCCTTTTCATTTGCTTTGCGTGACAACCCGCAGGAAAAAACTCATGTGTAGGAAAGTCAAGGGGTACATATTCAAAATGTTCGTATTTTCAATTATTTATTTGCGCTCCCGATTTTTTTAACATTAGAGTCCATATCTCTTTTTAAAACTATGTGATTTAAAACTATCTGATGCTGACATTGCGTGTTAATCCGTCACTGTGTTTCCCTAAGAGTAGGGATTAAGCAAGGGTGTTCTCCACCTTTCCTGCGACCGCATCCTGCTCTCGATAAGTGTGAATACGGGCTCCTTTTCTTCTTGACGATTAGACGAATGCACTTTCTTCTTTACATCTCTCGTTCTCTCTCTTCCGGAGTGTCGTTCGAAGCACTCAGGGGATGAACTCAAGCCCTTGACCGGTGGCTTTCATCCAGCCGTAGACGCGTGGATCCGCAAGACGCCAAATTCGACGACTGGCCACTTCTAGTCGCAGAGTTACTGAATACCACGGCCGGGTTTCTACGTAAGCGGATGCGGGGGCACAATGAACCCCTTAGTTACACTTTGTGGGGAGGCTTAGGGACAGCAGAGGTGTGCACTGCGTGTACCACCGCGCGAAGCGTGAAAGTTAATGCGCCGATGCACGCGTTGTTTTTAGGAGATCTGCATGGGTGGGACGTTCCCCAACTATGCCTACGTGCTAACTCCTCGGTAGGCTCCGTCGTGTGAGACGTGTCTAGAACCGAAGGAAAGAGAAGAGACTCACCAAACACTGAATAAAACTTTTGATATTTGTTTTCTTTGGAAAAAAAATTTTGATATTTGTTTTCTTCCGTCCTCATGTGACTATGCATGATTTAAAGGCACTGCGAAGTTCGTTTCTTTAAAGAAGTTTCTCTAAATATGCACCCACCACCATTCATCAACCCGATAGTTTGTTTTCCCT
Organism: Hetaerina titia; assembly: GCA_037158775.1. NCBI lineage: Eukaryota > Metazoa > Arthropoda > Insecta > Odonata > Calopterygidae > Hetaerina > Hetaerina titia. Next base: position 84,219,657 of record CM073770.1, read on the forward strand.
AGGTGAGGATCGCTCACATATTACTAAGCTCTGTTATATGGTGTGTAAAATACATTCAGAGTTAGGAAGTGGGAGTTCTATTCCCTGTGCCTCCTATGGTTTCCCAGGAAGATCTGGTGCCCGTAAAATCACACAGCACTGTTAAAGCATAGGGTGTTGGAATCTAACCAAGGTTCTGCGGTCACTTTCCCACCGTTCTACCCACTGATATACCACTCCCCTCAAGATAGATAGACTCAATTATTTTTACCGTCACGAAATTACTGTATTTCTCATTTTCTATGCTGTTTGGAGTTCTTCCTGCTTCATAATACTTCATTTTGTAAAATTTTACATTTTACTGAAGATCACGCTCTACTCCCGTTGATGAGACGGTCATGACGCGAACTCCAAACACAGTTGTTTGCAAACAAGTGAAAAAATTCTATAGACTGAAAAGAATGCTTTTCATGAATGTAATTTTCATTCACGGCTAATGAACGACAATAACAACTTATTCGGGCGATTTCTAAACCCGATTTGTTTTTCAAAAAAGGCACATTTCCCCCTGCTCGCGATATTGATGTTCATATCCTATGATTAATCATTAAGGACGCTCAGAATGTGCGATTCCATTTTTTTCACACTCGGGGGGACAATGAACTCCATTTTGACAAAACCACGCCTGTTATATATCAAGCCCGAAACCGGATCCAACTTTTAACTTAATGAGACTAATTTAAATTTAAATGAACGAATGCTATAGTTTATGGTAGCCGATTGTAAAAAAATAAACCTTGTATAAAGGATGTGGTATTCCAAAAATAGAACTTTTGTATTGTATTAATGAGCTTTGCTAACGCTGTAAATCATCAGGCGAGCCTGTTGACAACGCAGTCAAAGGTCTCATCTTTAATTTCAACAATTTACGAGTCAAAATTTGGGCGTTTATTGCGCCGAGTTGCAAATTTCACATAATAAAATGATTAACAAATGTCAGGCTTTTAAATGCGATGAGGGTTTTGCATAACTGGTTTCATTCTGCGCCACTGTTTTCACGTCGAAGCACCCTAGCGTCCGATTTTGTGTTTTATTCCCTCACGTTCTCTAAGACAGTCAATCTCACATTCAGTTTTTTTCTCACTGATCGGTTCATCAAAATCCATTATTTCAGTCCGTGCCACCTTTCAACCTTTCATTTCCCTTCGGCCCCCAACTCGTGACATCAACACCCTCGACTGTGGTCGCCCGCGAGAGGAGATCCTTCCTCTTTTTTTCATTCAGATTCCTGGCTAATCGAAATAATTTCGATCAATGCCCACCCCTTCTCCGAACCCGTTTCCCAAATTTTGCTCCCAATTTCACAACCCATACCCACTCATTTACTCCTCTCGGCATTATGCTCTCAAGGTCAATCATTTCCTCAGTTTCGATTTCCACCGACAAAGTACGTGCGTGGGTTTCCCTCCGCTCTCCGCTTCCTTCCTTGACATGTATTCCATTCCCTCCTTTCTCTATCGATATACTCCCCTCAAAACGCTTAGTCTTTTAAAAGAGGGCGTGGGCAACGATTAGCATACTAACGAACGTTTACGCTTGCGAACAGCAAAGGATACTCCACGCCGTCGCTACGATTCCATCGTCCTTCAGCATGAATGACGGGAGCAGGGTGTCGTGAATACTATTTACCATTTTGCTTATCACATCTCGAAGGAACGATCGGTTATTATTATAATCACAAATAGCCGCGCGAAGAGACTTAATATAATTTCGAACGTGAACTATTATACTCTTCCGCTCAATCTAGGGATTTGAAGTTTATGGCTTATCCAAATTCAAGCTTTTCTCAAGTTTTTACCAACTAGGATATCTTTCCTAATTCTTGCCTTTTTTGTTTAGTCGATTAAATAGTCGGCTTGCATTTTAGTCATTTTTACAAGTTTCAAATGCAATGATGCCGAACAAGTACTGAAGCATGTTAATCAATACGTCCTATTATTTTTCAAACAATAGGAAACACTTCTCGGCGGCATAACGGATTAACATTTATGTAAGAACTCTTGGCTAATCTATCACAGTAGGCGGATCAAGGCGATTGATAAAATGGAGTTGGTCCAAGTCAGGGATGCTCATTATTAGGTCTTTTATTTATACAGAGCACCTGCGTACTCGGGATTTGTTACTTGTTTCTCCTGAATCTTGTTTATAGCGATAACAATTGGCGTGCACGCTTCTCTCTAATCAGCACACCAATGAAGAATTGTTCCGGTTACGACGGTGGCTCTAAGCCATACCTCGTCCGTTTTATTGGCTCTGCTCCATAATCATGAGTCCCTCCTCCTGCAACCAGCCAGGAATCATGTGATTGTACATATTTTCGCCCGTTTCCGACGATGCGTCGAAAAGGATTTCGTCCCCCGCTGGAGTTCCAGCAAAGGAGGCGGGGAGTGAAGGGGGATGTTGTGAAGCCATCCGCCTTTCCAGCGCTGTCCCTCCCCGCCCGAACCCCTCCCCCTCGCTCTCCCCGCAACAGACATCCCCTCCCATTTCACTCACCCCCTCCCCAACCACCCTTCATCCCCCCCACCCACCCCGACCGCCCGCTTCAAATCCCTTTCACTTTCCCTCCTCCCTTTCCCTTTCGCGGACTCCTACCAACCCCCCCCCGCTAAGTCTTACCTCCTTCCTCCTCCCGCGGCATCGGCCGTAGTCCTTCGAGGTTTCAGCATGGCGTTCGTGCAAGTTAATATAGAGGGAGTGGGTTTGGAGGGGATGGGGGAAGGAATTCGCCAGCCAACCGGTTCCCGCTGATCTCCTTGCCACAACCGCCTCTCCGCTGAAAACACACACATACAGCCCTTCTCTCTCCACGAGCGCTCCTCAGTCACCCCTTCCGATTCCCTTCGATCGCTCATTTCGCGACCCACCCCACGTCCGGGTGAATCGAAACCATTTTGCCCTCCACCAATAGGGGCCTCATCGGGTCGGAATGGTCCTTTCCCCCTCCCTCCCAGGCCTCTTCGGACGTCGGAGTTGAGCCTCGGCACCTGCTGTCGCCGCCCTCTCCGTCCGATTTAATTCCTAATTCCACCTTCCCTCCGTCCTCACACCCAAAGTTCTTCTGCAGACTTAACTCCACGAAGTCGTATCGGAAACGAACGTGAGTTTCCTTTCCGTCGGGAGCCGTGTTTTTTTCTGCAAATTCCCACTTCGCAATTTTGTTCCCTCCCTCTCTCTCTCTGCCTCAAACCCCACTCCCCATCCCTTATCCCCTTTCGTCCATCTGCTTCTCCAGTTCAGTCTGCCCAGGAGCCGGTTCTCCACGGTTCGACACGTTTGGTGGTGATATATTTTTGCGAACCTTTGACAAATTTTAACTCCCAACACCTTGTTGACCGCAAACAAATTGACTTTTATGGAGGGAATCTGTCAGTGTTTGCTGAAATATAGTATATCATAAACCTTATCGGTTTTAGTCCGCTGGGTTAAGTCATCCTAATGGTAAAGGTCGTGTAATTCTAATCGGAAAGATGGCCAAGTTAAAAGACTTGAATGGGTCTAAAAAAATATGTTTTTATAGTCTGTCGCTGTGAAAAAGGAAAAATAGCGATTTGTTTATTTTTCTGCATTTGTAAACTCAACTCGGAATTTAAATAACTTACAAATTTATTGATACCCTTTGCCATAAAAAAGTCAATCCTGTTGGTTGTGGTTCATTTTTACTCCTTCCTTTTTAGCATACCGGAAAACTTCTATAGTGGGTAATATTAACACTCGTTTGGAATTACACGTAAGTTGTAACAATTTTAGAGAGTAAAATCATTCTAAAAGTTACTGTTGCGGTATCTCCCGCAGTTGCTTGAAATTACACGTAAGTTATCCGCTAGCATGTGAATAGGTTTGCATCACTATGTACAGCTTTCAGGGATTTTGTGTGGTTGTTTTTTTTTTACCTTTTCCTGAACCTTTCAACACTCTTCCTATCCCTTATTCCTTACCTTTCCCACCTGGTGCTTGCTTCTCCTGTCACACACCTTTTTAATGGTTCACAGGGTATTTATGTTGACCATCATTATTAGGTAATCCACCGTTTTAGGTAGGTTTTGGATGGATACAACTACTAAATAAATATTTTGTTTCTCCTAACAAAACACAACCCGACATTCTACCCTACAACAAGTCCCTCTTCATCTCAATGTATGTCCTTCCTCCCTTCATCCCGTACAACATCCCTATCCTATTCCTGCCCTTTCTGTAGATGTAAAAATGGAAATATCCCAAAAGGGAATACCTGAAGCAGAGTCGTTAGTTAATGAAGAGATTTCAACGTGCCTCTTTTTATTCTGGTCGTAGCACAGCAACCGCTGTGTGTATTAGCCGAAAAATCCATTCTGGTTGTTCACAATACTGTTTGAGATACTTCACACTAAAGACCACATGCAAAAATCTAATAATAAACCCTAAAATAAAAACAAAATAAAAATCAATTCAAATAAGTAAAAGTGAATGTTGAAACTGAGATAAATATGGGAACAGCATATAAGCACACATTTGGAAAGAGAAATTACACTGTCATAATCAATATTTGTGCCTGCTCAATGCCGTGAAACAACAAAGTTTCAAGTGGAACGGCTTCCAAAAGTTACACGAAACTTTTTTCTTTCGATTTTCCTCGCCGTTTTCTATTCAGTAAACTTTGTTTTACATTTTCACGGGGGTCCATTTCAAAGAGATGGAAGAGTAATGAGTCCCTGAATACCCCGAACAGAATACCGCACACAGGTTCATGTTACAGCAGGACATATTGAGAAAAACTCTCTTTCAAGCACAAAACCCTGCGTGCATTTTGTAGGCCATAGTCGTCATGACAAGACTTTTACTGAAGGCTCGGCGTGTGGGTCAGTCGAGAAGGCGGCTACTTTCTTGCTCGCCAGCGGCATCACACTGTTGCCAAGCAGATCTCATTTCATAATCAGCACTCCGTTCAAAATGTGCCAATTAAATTCGATTTCATCAAACGTCTGCATTCTTAGCGGTTTTTTTTGCTTCATCACAGCAATGTTGTCACTTCCCTCAAGACCCTGCCAGGCTGAAGTGTTGGATCACTGGAAAATAAATGCCTACCGGTAGGTCTCATGAGTACCTACTTCTCAAATAGTAATACAGGTTTTATTCAAGCACAGGGCTCAAATTTTGTTGCTCTTTTTCATTTTCAATGGGGTCGTGTTAATTGTGGCCACACTTCTTAAACTGAATTTGTTAACCATCTAGTCACCAATTTCACATCTTAAATTTTTGAAGGTGACAATTTTGATTTTCATTGCTAGTAAATTTTAGCCAAAGACATTGTGTTATATCATTTTAACGTTTTAGGTGCATAAATTGCGTAAAATAAATTAAACAATCATGAAAAATAATATATTTTTATGACGATATGTATGCGTTTGTATTGAAGTCCCCTCATACTAGGCCGATGAAGGTAGAGATTCAAGTAATTTTATTATAATAAACCTTAACATGAATAGTTAGAAGCCCTTATTTTTGCAAGGAATTATAATACCCTTCTGCATCGCCTTATCCTTCTAGTAAGATATTATTTTCATAAAAAATTCCACACTCATTTATATTGATTTTCGACTGAATAGTTATAAAGAGAAAGGAGAACTTAGTTGAAGTCATAGAGTTAACATAAAATCATAAATGGTATTCGGGTTTGATATAACATCATCAAAATATACCAAAAACTCAGGAAGAGCCTCAAAAGGTAACTTTTTTGCCGCGCCAAAACTTTTGTTGGGGTTTAATTCTCACAAGACATGCTTTCCACTATTTCTGAACATTCCATACGCTTTCGTCAATCGTAAATCTTGGACGGGTTCATGCGACAGAGAAATCATCATGACATTAAGTTCAATTGTTTCATTACAGTCCACTTATTCCGCTAAGACCGCGGATAAAACCGTCACGTTTCATTTTACAACCTGCTATGTTTCCTACCGAAACATCACGGAAAAAGCGGAGAAATTTCACGCACGAGTCGCTTATCTGGGCAAAATGAACCCCGCAGCAAGGCACCCCCAGCGGACGTTCAGTGGTCCTTCCGGGATGGGATAAATGTATAATTAAATGCGCCGTCTAATGACGAATAACACAAAATGCCAGTGAAAATCTCCAACGTCGATCGTGAGATGGAGACTTCACATCCCCTTCCATCTCCAGTGGTCCAGCCTTTCTTTCAACACTTCTTGAGGAGAAATTATTTTTAAGAAGAAGAAGTCGATATGGCGATGGAATCCCGCGAACTGAAAAAAGAAACCAATCGATCATGCGGCCACTGGGTCGGAAATTGAGAGAATGAGAGAGACGATAAATCGCCGTCCATCGAGAGGGAGGTAGGAGAAACACAGCTGTAATTTCCTTGGTGCGTCTCTCGGCGTTTGCCTCAGGCATACCGCCTCGAACGCTCGACTCGTCTCTTTAACGGGGCATTCCGCTAAAGGTTGCGCTCGCTCGGTTATTCCGGCGTTGAAGTCTCCCCGGCATTTGCTTTTTAAAGGTCAGAGGATGAGTCTGTCTGCCTTCGGGAGGGAGAAGGGACGGATTCCATGGAAAAGCATTCGGAAAATAGGAGACCTTCTCCCTCTCCCCATCCCCCTCCGCCACACACACGGTCGAGGCCCACACACACACATTCACTCGGGGCCGGATCTGCGGAAATTCTCGGCGGCGTCAAGGGTTAAAGTATTTTGAGACGCACACGGGTCCCCCATAGGTCATCGTCTATTTTCGTCACTTCCGCCGCCTCCGCTTACGGAATCGCTTCCCGGGGATGACTGGTCGTAATGGCGAGGTGGGAACGCTCGTCCGCGTTTTTGCGGTTGCGACTTTTATTTCTCGGAACTAACGCTCCCCTAGTTATCATTACGACGCCTACCGTTATGAAATTCACTCCCGCGGACCCCATTACCCTCTCCGCGGGATTGATTCACCCTTTCAAGGCGAGGACCGTGGACGCACGCGTCGTTCCGTGTATGTGTGATGCATCACGGTGGTGGTCATGGTGGGAAAACACGCGTGTCCTTTCTCCCTAACGTAATCGACCTGCAACCTCATTGCCCCCGAATTGCACAACGAAGTGTTGTACACCGAGGACCAACTGTTCTTTGTACTGTGCAATAGAAATTTACTCGTCGTCATAGTTGCGTCGAGGCTAAGTTTTGGAAATGACAACTTTCCATTTACCTATCCTATCATTGTCAAATATTTCTTATATTATTAATAAATATTTATTTTAATGATTGAAATTATTAAAATTGGCCTCCATTTTTACAACTATTCGGGAAGATTTTATTAACGCCTAATCGTAAAAATCAAGTTGTCTCACAGCTAATGGCAATGTAACCGAAGTAATAATAAAAGCATCTTATGCATTTATTATCGTAAATGTACTCCCGTTGTTCTGTTGCGTAACTTTCCAAACGTTATGTCTAAGGTTTGCTCGCAAATCAGTCTGATTCTTTTGTCGACGACAGGTGGCACATTTCGTTACTTTACTCTCAGATATGACTTCTTGTGAGAGATCGAACTTCGGTAAAATAAAAACGTATGACCGCAATTTTATTGTACTTAGTGGAAAAAAAACAAAAAACAATTCACTAAATTGGGAATTAAATCTGATAATAGCCTACACCAAATCAAGTATGCCTCAAAATCATAGCATTGTTGGAAATAGGAATAAATATACTTGTACGTTCTATCCCATTATGGAGTTTTCATCGGTGTTATTTTTTAATGTTAGCAATATTAAATTAATTATAACATTTATAACCTCCTTTATGCCCTTCAATAAATTGCGTGAGGAGCTTAAGAATCCTCTGTTCAACCCATTGTATTAATATTTCATCTTATCACTTTCTTTTATGAGCCGATGTTAACTTTTCCGAAATATATCATTTACGCAATCCTCAGGGTTTACGCACCAGTCTTAGGGATATCAAATCTTGAACTTCCTTGGGCGAGACGGGAACAAAAAGTTCATTTTTCGAGTATTCTTCTTAGTTAATATTTGGGAGTGGCTTTTGGTTGTATACAATGACATACTCGCAAAGCCGACGTAAATAAATTTTACGACCCGAAACCCCGGATTTTGTGTCGAGAATTTGAAAATACGACTTTGCTCAGAAGTTATGACGTTGGACCTTGCGCAATTGAAAGTTTGTGCTCCACTAATTATGTTTATAACTGCGAGACCGTGTTTTGTCTTTCCCCTGGTTCGCAGTTTATATATTTTTTAATGATGTTAATTGTATATTTTAGTACTAGTTTCTTGTCCTGACGTTGCCAGAATAGAATGGGAGGGTCACTCACTCGTGGTCGACACTGCACACTATACGTATCCCGTACCCCGTAAGGTTGTCACAAACTAGATGTTATTACTAAATACTGACTTTTAATAATCAAACCACTTTACTTTTCCACATAAACTTATAAACTTTTCCACATAAACCACTTTATGTGGTTTGATTGTTAAAAGTCAGTATGAAGATTTTCCACCAAGTTACGCCAGAAACTGTTTTATTTAGTTATTACTAAAATTTGCGCGAATATTAGAATTTATATTGCAGGTGAAACGTGTTTATTTTTAATTCATATCAAAACGTGATTTGACTTGAAAGCGGTGTATTTTAATTATATATGCAAAACTGAATCATATAAAAAAGGAAAGTGAATTACGGGCATTAATTTATTCATTCCCGCATTATTATTATTTGGTAGTCTTTCATTTAAGCTATATTTTGAATGGACACAAATAAACATCGCTACATTTAATTGCCACGGCCAGTAAGACCAATCTGACACTCTAAATTACTATAAATCTTTCCTCAATTCCTCATGCCTCTTTCCTTCCTTCATTTCATATAACATCCCAATCCTGTCCTGCCCCTTCCTCGTTCGACTAACGTCCTCCACTTCAATTCCATCGCCACACTCTAAACCCATCTTACCTAACTACTTTGGATGTTCCCCAACAATCCTCTCTCCTCTCCCACCATGTCTAGTACTTCCTTTTTGGTTCATTTTACATTTTCCATCCTTCTCCACCACCGACATCTCAAAAACTGCCAATCTATGCATTTCATCTTACCGCAGTGACCAAATCTCCGCGTAATACAAAACGAATTTCGATCCCGATTATAAAAGACAGAAACGGGAAACTTATCACTAGAATCATCGCCGTTGGCCGAAATCGATTTGAGAATGGGCCGACTCTTATCAAATAAAAAATAGTCGAAATCAGCAAACTCAGAAGACGTACACGTATTTACGAGAAACAGCTCCTATTCCTCGTAAAGTATTACCTAAGACTGCATCAATGATGGAATGAAAAGGAGGAAAAATCATGTGTAAATCAATTGATGACCGAATTTTTATTTATTTGGAGACATTTCGAGCCGAATTTTCTAACCGAGTATATTGGATAGGCAGAGAAGCATCCGAGATGGTGCCTCCACCGCGGCTTCATCGTCATCATCGCGGGGTTCGCAAAACACTTTTCCGCCGGAGCGTGGAAACGAGGGCGTGGGAGAGCCGCCTTGGATTCCATTTCTCTTTTCAACTATAGGCGAATGTGAGTACGTGTGTCCGCGCGCGCGCGTGTGTGTCTGTGTGCGTGTGCTCCGAAGACAATAGTGGCGTTCCCTAATTACGGCGATTGCAGCGTCGAATTCAAAAGCCGATCTCATTCACTTTTCCCTCCCCTTCACTTCCCCATCCACTACCTTCCTCTCCCTGCTTCCCCCTCACCCAAAGGCCTCTCCTATCCCTGCAGATATCACCAAAAAGAGAGTGGGCGAATCATGAACCTTGGACGACTCGGCTCCTTATCAGAGGGTCCAAGACCCCGAATGACAATAGAGGGATATCTCGAGGAGGGGTTGGTGAAGAAACAGCGTAGACTTCGAGTTGAATTAGTTTTCTTGTACTCCCGAAATCGTCCTCATTCGGTTATCATGGAACTTGAAAGTATGCGCGGAAGTTTCCATTATTTGTTTTACCGATTCCGCAATTCACATCGCGAACGACAAAGTTTTTGGGAGCAATGCCAAATTATAACTTTCGACCAGAATATTCGGTCATACGGATATTCTATCATTTCAACCTTTGGAATGCCATCAATATAAGATTTATTTTATCTAAACGACGGCGTTTTGGCATTAGAAAGAACAACTAAATAACTGAGGTGAATTAAAATGCCATGTGACAAGTAAATAAAATAGACTTTTAAGTCGAATGGCTTATCATAGGCATAGGAAAAATATTTTTCATCTCTTCTCTTCCATGATATAGGAGTCATTTTCAATTTTTTTTCGTAATGACGCCAATTGTTATAAAATGTTTATTATAGTAAACGCTCAATGTTTCTAAAATAATTTATCACTTCCTCCAGTTTAATTTATTTATTTAACGCCTTGATTTGGGCGAGATTAAGACTTTATAGTCCCTTCCTAACCTAACCTATTACGTTAAAGACAATTGCAAACACCCAATGAACGGGAAGGAACGCATGTGATTTTACACCTCAACAAAATAGGTTTTCATTGCAAAATAGTTTCATTGTATTTGTTCAACATCGGAACAGTTCCGGTGCTGCTACCGTTTAGTGAAACTAATCGAAAATAAAAATCTATTTGGTGGAAACGCAATATCTTATCTGTAACTTCCCTTTCATTTTACGAGAATCCTCCACTTTAACTACCTATATTTATAATTGGTTATTCATCTATTTATATTATTATGTCTCTACGTTTTATCTTTAGTATTGATGACGAATAAACGATAGTAACAGATTTTTGTCAAAGAAGATCAATGCTAACTCGCACCACACTCATGATACCTGTATTTAATTCCTTTAATATACGCAGTAAACACGTCAAAATGAAAAGTTTGGCGAGCATGTGTGCAAGTGAAAAAAATGATAAAAATATTTTAATTAAAGGAAGATCAAAGTCGGAGCCACACCGACCTGCCACCTTATAAGGAAGTCACACCCTCTTGGGAATAAAACATGAGCACCAAGGTTGCTTGGCGTCGCTGTATGCTATTAAGGAATGCGGGTATATAATTTTCTTGATCTCAAAGGCAAAAAAATGTGTATCTCCTCCAAAGCTGAAGCCACCTAGATGTTAATCATTCGTTTAATTCTTCAAAGAAATTCATCAAAGGACTGTCGCATATCTGGGATAATTTTCCTTTAAAATTGTTGATTCTAATCTGTTCGCATAAGTCGACGAAGGTTACTTTTTTTGGCAAGCTGGTGAAGGAATTTCGTCTCTTTACTATTGCTTTTACCATTCCAATTCTGAATTTTAAACTCAAAGCTAATTTTGTTAACTTGTTACGTTCGTTGTGGATTGAACCAAACAATTTTCGTTTGACAGTGTCACATTCTTTGGTCCCTGAAAACCACCCCTTTATTCCCGAATTCAACGAGTCGATTTTTAATTAGCAGGACTATTTCTGCCTGAGAAAAGATCACAGACTAGAGATCATATACATAGAGATTTTTTATATTTGGGCAATTAGATAAATGAAAAAAAGCTGAAAATAAAAGAGACCTAGAAAATAAGTGCATGAGTTTGTAGAAGTTGAAAAAATTCGAAGGTGGAGATACTTGGAGGAATTGGGAAGCTTAAGATCGCTAGGTAAAGTAAGGAAATGCAAATAAAAGAATGGGAATTTGAGATGGCGTGCATTCAAGTAGAAGGTATGAGGAAATGAAAAGGCACAAGCGTATAGCGACATTAATTTACGTCCTTCAAAACGTTTAAGTGACCAACGCGATTGCTAAGATTTTTGACGACCGTCTAAGCCATACACACCTACAATCGATAGAACACCAGTAATTACATTCAGTGAAGGAAAAGGTCGTAGATTTCAGCTGCCGCGTTGCGACACCGAGTGTTGCATATTTCCAATTCCGTTCTCTTTTGAGCGGAGGGAATCCGCTTCGCCCTCGGCGATGAAGTCAGTGGTGAAAAATTTGTTACTCTTCGGCAACTCCCATCCCCGATTGCAAAGCGGTCGCAAATTCTCGGACCCGCGAAGACGGCACCAAAAATCGAGACTGACCTCGAAGGAGACTTGCAAAATTTTCTCGACATTTCGCGATTGTGGAGGGTGGTGGGGAAGAGGGACGGGACGCGAGAGAGAAGAGGGGGAGAAGTTGATAGGAGTGGGTGGCCGTAAATTTTTGTCATTATTTCCCTTGAGGACATCTTCAACAATCTTCTCTGCCATTAAAAGAACCTCTCGGAGCGGAGAAGTCGCCTCCATCTTCCCGCTCCACCGCGATTCCCCGCCGATGATGACGACGACGGCGACAGGTTTGCATGCTCTCCCCACCCGGGCCCGCTCCTCTTTGACATTTAAAATTCGACCTGGAGCGATGTAAGAGATTCGCTCGCTCTCCTCGATTTAGAGAAGGGTATGAGTGGGCAAAGAAATCATCTCAGGACCCGGAGGGACTGTGAGTGGTGGTGGGGTGGGAGGGAAGGTAGGGTTGGCAAGGACGCCCGCCGATGAAACCTCCCAAAAAAAAAGTGAAACTGAATTAAACGAACGAAGTGGGGAAAAAGAAGAAAAAGAATGAGAGGATGGCTGAGGGGGGACTCGGGAGAAGCCGCTGGTCATCTTTCTGGGGAGGCCACTCCTCGGCCAACGAGTCTTCCTCAGAGGTTTTGGGGGCGGAAGAAATGAGGCCGCGTGTGTGTGTGTGGGTGTGTTTGTGTGTTCTGCTCCCTTCTTCCATGTTGGCCATCGCCTTAATTGCAAAATTGTATCGCTGGGTTTGGGGAAGGAGTGAAGGGGGCGGGATTGGATGACGGGGGGGGGAGGAAGGGAGGTAGGTACGCACCCCCCTATCCTTCTCCCACCACGAGTCCCCGTTTCTCTCCCTCCCCCATCCCCACCCTACTCCCAGGTATCCGTCGCCGGCGACCTTGGGGGGAGGCAGCGGAGGGTGTGGCTCCGGTACACGGAGTCCTCCACATAGGCGGCAGGCACCCGGCCCTCCCAACCCCGCACCCTTCGAAACCCCTTCCCCACACGTCCCCCCTCCTCTCTAAACCCCCATTCCTCCGTTGCTACATGCGGTCTCAACTTCCATCCCCCTCCCACCGCCTCATTCCGTTCCTTCAAGAACACCCGAGACCTCCCATCCCCGTTCCTTATACGTCTCACCAACGATGCCGATCTATTTTTTCCACCCCTGCCCACTCCTCTCCCGTTCCTTCCCCTCACCTTACTCCGTTGGGCCGTTCCGTTTCCCCCATCGGGCGCCCCGTTCCGATGTCCCTCCTAGGGGGGGAGTGGAGGTGGTTCGGAGGGGCCGGAGCGACCTTGTGATGCTGAGGTATCCATCCAGTCTGGAGGCGGGGGCGAGGGAATATGCGGATACGACGAGAAGATCGCGCACGGTTGGGACAGGCCTGCCCCGCGCGCGACGATGCTTCGTCGTGATAGGATTGTCGCTGATCGGACTCAGATCTTTAATTCCGACGGCTGTATTGTCGTCTTCGGAAAGAGGGGGGAGAGGACATGGGAGGCAGTATATCGTCGTTCGATATCGCTTCGTGTTTTCGAATGAAAACTGCAGGGTTTTTGTATTATTTTGGCTGCCCCGGTCACTTCACGTCTAAACAAGCTCCATCCCTCGATAATTTGCATGGCAAACGGGCCATTTGTATGTATTACCATAATTTTTTTATTACTTTTACTAGAGCCATAATAACCCATAGTTCCAACACTTCAACAGTTTAGCTTTCCATCATCCTTAAAAAATATAAATGATGTTTTTTTAGCTTAAGATTTTTTCGAAATGAATAAAACATGATGTCACCCAGTAGATTTACGCATAAAATCGGTTTTGACGGGATGTATCAGTGGTGAATGAAATAGACCTAGTTTTTTCCATCTTTTTCTTCGTACTAGATTGTTCGGGGTGATCTATTTAGCACTCCAAGAAGATCGGATGCGAGTCGAAGACTATCTAGAGTCGAGAGATTTCGACGCCCGGCGTCGAATTACGGAATTCGATGCTGAGCATGGGCTCAGTGTTCCCTACGGTCGGAGCCGCGGAGAACTTCGATACGCCTTCGCATACCGCTCCGCCTCTCTCTCCGGCCAACCCTTCACCATCTTTCCCTTTCAGCCTTCTCCCCACGAATCTCTCCTTCGTCATATGCATCCCCCTCCCTCGCGCCACCCAACCCCGGCCGTGCAGTGAATGCCTTCGCCCTCCGTCCCCCTCACATCACATCTCCCTTCCCTTCTCCCCCCTGGAGCGCCGGGTTCAAGTTCTCGAAGGACACAGCGCGGATTAGATCCGCGTTCGGCGCGAGCTCACGGCGGGCGTGTGAGGAAAGGAGAGTATAGGCGGTGGGCGGATGAATGCAAGCCCTAGATCGAGACATCGAAAAGCTCGAGATCGTTCATGGCAGTATGAGTTGTTTTCTATTAGAAAAATCTTCCAGAAAAGGAGATTCCGAAGATTATTCGCACCACCCATAACTTCGAAAATGAAGAAGGAACATACGTTGTCCTTCGTTAAAAAATTTTGGACGTGTGTCAAAATACGTATGCTTTTCAAAGATCTTAAGACTTAGATTTGAAGTAGGTATTTACCTTCAAGGCATCAACATGGATTGCGAAAACAAATTAGTCAATCATGTCCTTCTCCTCCATTGCTTTTTTGAAAGCTCTTAATCTTCATGAAGGATTCTCGAGTCTTCCCCCGGGTCAGGGGTTCCATGTTGGCCAACATGGAACTCCTGATCCGGTGGAAGACCCGAGAATCCTTCATGAAGCAAATACGCCGGGAAAGCACCAGATCTTAGTTCTTCATCCCTTAACACGCATTCTTTGTTTGATGAAGTCTTTGTATCCGGTTTAAATTATTTTATTTCACGTCTCCAAACTTCGTCATAAACCGGATCTTCATTTAGGAAGCATAGGTGTGTCAGAGCATTAATTTCAATAAACCATAAACACAGTAATCAACCCGAAGGTCTATTTGTTAGGTGATGGTAGAGTTCACCCAGTAGTAAGCCCGATGGCGTGTGGATATTCACACATCAGGGTAGGGGGGCCAGTTCCTTACCCTGTGCCGGTTATGATTTCCCAGGAAGATCTGACATCCGAAAAATCACATACCTTGGGTGGAATTGAAGGTGGCTTGCCCGGGAATCGAACCCGGGCCCTACGGTCAGTAGTCCAACGCTCTACCCCCTGGAATACCGCAACCAACATTCATTTCAATATCTGTGGGACATTATTAAAATAATTTCAGATGCATAAGGTTTTCCGTCGGAATCGTTGGCGTCTTTAACTGGGTGCTTTATTTTGTTTGCGCGAGTATGAACGCGCATGCTCATATTTGTGATTATGTCTCAGGTCCATTCAAAATTCAATATTCAATCAATGGTTGAAATTCTGACTAATCACTCCATGCATACTTCCATTTATCACATATAGCTACTTTTAGTATTTTGCATCCCCCTCCGCTGCATTAAGTCAGGGGAACAGATATGTAGGTGCAGGTATCGGGCTTCACAAGTATCGTCGATTTAGCTGGTGTTGGGAAAGAGATTCTTGAGAAAGTCAGGATTAGAACGACTGGAAATGGTTTCAGTGGGTTGCGCCGTCGCTTTTATTCCCACCAAAAAAAAATCCGCCCTGCTTAGCGTCGTTTTCGGCCAACGCCTACGGTTCCAGGAACTCCCGTCTCATAATAGGAAGGGCCTATCCTGCGTCTTATGTACCACGCCGACCGTTGGACGCACAGGAAGGGGACCTTCGAGGATTATTCACGCACCTTACTCTCTTCCCAATCTTCTCCTCGTGAATGTCAAAACCTGACATTCAGCGAGGAATTCTATTCGACAATTTTCCCGCGTGACTGAGGCGAAGTTGAATTCTTTCACGCGTGGAAATATCTTTCTAGGGCCTCAAATCCGGCCGTTTTAGAATGCTCGGGCGTTAATGTTCCCTCCACCTCTCCCGCCCCCTCCAAGCCAAAGGTCGAGGCGATCGATCCCCGCATCGGGTGTGGTGGACCTTTGAATTGCGATTTGATGAATCATGGAAAGGTATCGGGAAACGCCTCAGAAAGTTATAGGTATATTATCTGGTGAAACTGCTATGTTAGGTTTCCTTGGAGTTCATGTTACATTTAACCTGGCGAAATATCACCATTGGTCAACTTTAATGCATAAACATCTGTCATCCATTTGGTATAATTTAACCATGTACTTCAATCTTGCTCAGCGTGGCGTTATCGAAGAGCGTTTATAAAATAAAAATCACAGGTCATACTGTCCACTTGATCAATAGAATAGGTAGGTATAAACGGCTCGTTTGATCTAATGGCGATCCCTTCACGTTCTGTGTATCCTAAAAAACATGTGAGTAATGCGAAATTTGTTCTTTATTTAATGCGAATCAAGTAAACCATATTTGTAATTTTTCTCGACGAATTTCTATTACATAAGTACATGAAGATACAATACTCGTATAATAATAATAACTCGTATACATAATCGCACCTTTTTAATCATTCCTCTATGCAATTCATCTAGTATTATAAGTAAATTGCACTGATTTTCACTTTTTTAAGACGAATTTGCTGATATTGATTGGATATTTTCATAATACCTGAGTAGACATGTGGATTTTTTTATTCAACCGTTTTCCTGATTCAACCAAAGTCTTGGGTTCTCAAATCGGGACGTGCTAGTGAAGCCATTTTTCGGTTCCACTTGAACTTTGGATTTCTTCTCGAGATTGGATAATTTTACGTGGTATCAAACAACTAAAATGCAGAAGATGGTTTTGAAATCGTGTGCTAAAGTCTCTTTTGCTCCTTTTATTTACTCATTTAGTCTCGAGCACGATTCAAGCGTGATTCATAAGTGAAGATTTTGTAAAAATGAATTTTCCTTATCTAGGGGTCGTCGTTGCAATGCGCATGCTTTTCCTTTCCAGGAAAACGCTCAGCCGACAGTTATGATGCAAAAGGGGGTCCCACGATTTCCGTCTCGACTTTCCAATGCAAATCCCTCTCTAAGTTTCGCAACGAAACAGTCTAGCACGCATTCCCGGGTGCATTGGAATCTCAACGTTTAACCCCTTGCACCGCTAATTATTAGCCGTCGTCGGAAAACGGGAATTAGTCGTCGCACGGATTGGTAAATATCCCCGCTGTATGATTTTATTTCTATTCCAAACGTGTGCATGCGACTCACGAGTATTTACGTACCTATGCGCTCGCTATACGCTAATAAATGCAGAAATCGGAAAAGAGCATATTCAAAGGCGATTCACATGCACGCCCAAACAAAAGGGAGGTTGATGTCGACATAAATTCTCGCCAATATTCGAAGCATTTGCTGACTAATGAGCGCCGACTATAAAAAAAACGGTGCACTGTTTTCAAGATGAACAGCGGGGAAAACCGAACGCAATGTGCAAGGGTGTGTGGGCTTAGTGATACGCAACGCAGGTCGCTCTCATCTCGCGCGGCTCATTATTCTGACACTGGCCTCCGCCTCAGACGACAATTATCGACGTAGCGTACGCCCATAAAGCTAAAAGTGAAGTGAAAATCGTCGAGCGGAATACATACAGTTTATGGGAGTGCTGGGAGAACTGATCTCATCTTGGCAGCGGCTCCGAAAATGTGAACGGATTGACCCCGTGCCCTTAGGCTATCAGAACAATGCGTTAATTCTCCCCGTGAGGCGGCACTCCTTCCTTGTTTACACCAAAACTGTTATTAAGGGGAAAATTTTGTCCGGTCGTAATGTTCGAAGATTGAGGGAAAATAAGTTGATGCCTCGATTATGAAATCGTTTGAGCAGGCATAAAGCATTGAAAATCAAGGGTTTTGACAGAGGATTATGGAAATGAGGTCGATTAAAAAATAATCACTTCACTTGACCGAAAAATTGATGGGGCGTTCATGATGTCATTCGCTACTGTTAAATGGGGATAATTTTTAGTAGAGTCATGCTACCGACTTTTTTTTAAAGTCTGTAATCATCACTGATTCATGCACGGATAAAACGTATTCGTGGACTGCTTCTATCGTCCTTACAATACGTAAGATATGGGGATCGGCAATGATTGCAATAATTTAACTTCAGAAACAAAAAAATAATATCAATTAATTATGTTAATGAGTTTTGGTAGCATCAAAAGTCTCAAATCTGTGGGGAGGCTACCCGTCTTAGGATTTAATATAATTTTATTTAGAATAACTCCATGCATCGTATGCATTTTAAATCTAAGTGATTTATATTAGTGGCGCCTTTATATGCAACGAGAGTGTCTTTTTTTCATTCCAACTCAATCGAGCAAACATTCCAAATGACGTTAAATTTCAAAATGGAAAACATAAACCCAACATTCGTTATGAACTATAGATATTCCACCATAGGGCAAGTAGGATATATTAATTGAAAAATACAACATTTCACGTAAATTGTTCAATATAAATTGTCTAACCGAAACGATGATGGGTATTTTAGAATAAAATATCAATATTATTTTGAGGAAGAATTTTGTTCCCTTGCCAATTTTTTTTTAATTTCCTTGTTTCCCTAATGCAATCTGACATACTGTTGCCATATTCCCCTAATATGTACAAAAATAATGTCTTTATATAAGATAGGCAATATAAGATTAGGCAAAACAACTGCCGTTATGTTTTATTTAGCGATTGGAAAGCTCTGCGTCTCAGCTCATTGTGCATTGCATTCGCGGAATAACCCAGAGGTCGTGCGTTGTAATCTATATCCCTCTTTCTCTCTTTCTCTCTCCAAGAAATGGTCTTAATCCGTTCAAGTATTTGCCTATGCAACTCGTGGGCCCAGAGTTAGACGTGACTCTCCCAGTTAGGTGGTAAGAACTAATTGAAAGTGGTGCTAAACTTTCTCTGATTGGTCAAGAACTTTGTCGGGACAAAACGATGCGTCACCTATCTTCAAACTGAAAACCTTTCCCCGATGAATGTTGAAGCATTTGGCCTTATCCTCTACAACCAATGCCCAGAAAAATCTACATGTCGTTTGCAGGCCAAATATTTATTTTTCTACAACGGAATTTCAACTGGCTGGATGTTACCATGGCGCTTCTTTCCGTAGAGTACAAGCTCCTCCTCAACCGTGATCATGCAGCACCGTCACAGAAATAAGTTCACCGTTGTTAGGTATCCCGTAGGTAACCACAGACCACAGTAATCGACCCGAAGTTTGGTTTTGATACTTGAGGGTAGAGCTCACGTCGTACTAAGCCGTCTACGGTATGCGAAATTCACACATTAGCAGGGTATTGGGGAGAGGGGTTCAGTTCCTTTCCCTGTGCCGCCTGTGGTTTCCCAGGAAGATCTGTTACCCGAAAAATCACTCATCTTGGGTGAAGCTGAGGGTGTCCGGAGGCGTTGACCAGAAATCGAAAAAAAAATCACTTTCCTGTATTTATTTGAAAACCATAACGGATTTCTACGATTCAGATCCAAATTATATCCAACAAATTGCTATCGGTGCGTGGATAAAAAATATAGCCGTCGTCTACCCTGTATTTTCTACTCCTCAAGTTTCGAGTATGACTCAAGATCGAGACATGGGAGCGGATCCCCGAGCGATTTGCTCCGGCAGCAGCCCACTTCGCCCTTGTTTCATCATGGCATAGAATTTTGCAACGGCGGCACGGGGCTATTGATATCGACGCATTTTATGCTTCTAAGCGTGGTGGCATTCTATCGTCGGTTGGACGCCAATAACTTGAGAATGGATTTCAATTCGGCGGAGTGATCGGCGGGGGAGAGTTGGTGCGTGGGTGGGTCCATTGTTATTTCCCGCTGGGACGAGAAGACAAGATTGATTCTTTTTTTAAACATTTCTTCACCAGGGCGTGGTGGTGCTCCCGAACCCTTCCTCCTCCCCCTCTGTGGAAACCCTGGGTCACTCGCATTATTTCACGCCTCTAAATTCGCCACCGCGGCGCCTACATATCATCCCGCCTCGCTTTTGTTTCTAAATGGGACAGACTTGTAAGCCAACCGAGGGCACTCGTGTAGGAATGTGATAGACACGAGCAAAAAATACTGCTTACTTGGTACAACCCGTTACTCCTTATATTTATTCCATTCCAGCGTTACAAATCGGTACTGGCGAAATACCCGAAAGTCAATTTAATCATTACTTCACGAGAACTTATGTTTTAATTTTATTTAGTTGAATTGCCCTATTGAAGTACTTGAGTAGCATGTGATAAGGCACGCCCGACTTGCACGAAGCTGCGCAAGAAATGCAAAGTGTCCTGTTGTTAATCAATATACATTTCTCAATAACATTATAGTATTCTAATTAAAAGATTCATGCGCAGTTTAAAAACATAAAAAAATGTCATCAAAATCTTAATTTGAAATTAGTTTCATCAAAAAAATTGTAAAAAGTTACTAAATTATCAATGTTACGAAGTGACCGCATTTATTAATCGAATTTTTCCTAAAAATATCAGTGTGTCCGTAACCAAGTGTTTTTATGGTATTTGCGAGTAAATATAAATAGTCTTTTCCGAAGAGTAGAGTAAATACAAATAGTCTATTTATTAAATGGATTACCTGCTTTTATAAATGCCAATAGTGTTTTATTAGTATTGACACAAAGTGAAAATTAATAAATATATTTATGCTTCCTCGAAGGGACAAAAAAACAAGTTCTTTCGTAATCCCGGGTTGGTATTGTTATTGATTTTACACTATGAGGAGAAGAATACGGCTACCTTTTAAGGCGCCACCCATCCCAGGTAGGTAGGTAGGTTAGCAAACACGTACGATTGACGGGGCAGCGAGGCGGGGGCGTAAGGGCAGGAGGTGTAGGCGTGCCTCGGTGGTAAATCATCATCCCCACCCCCCCCACCCCCACATATCACACATTTGGACACGCGCGTGTACCCCCCACTCATCTGATCCAATCACGTTTTGCCAACCAGGCCAGGGGGTTGCATAACCTTCGACCGTTTCTTTATTTCCGAGGCATCCGGGACGTATACATGTATACGGTGGCGTCAAAGAAAGCGGACTTAACCCAGAGCGAGCACTCGTGATTTCTTGTTCTCTCTCTCTCTCTCTATCTCTCCTGGTCCCCTGGCCCTCCCACTCAGCGTCCTTAAAGGCCCCAGCCCGACCCTTCCCTCCCACCCACCCTCGCCTCCTATTGTCTCCGCCACGCTCGGATTTCGACACGGTGAACGGAGCGCTCTGAATATGGTGATGTATTGTCTTTATTATCATCTCGTCTCTCTCTGACTTTCGATAGGGAAGGAGTAGAGGTGGTGGTCGAGACCCGCGGGCCGCAAGCACTCTCTCTCTCTCTCTCAACCGCGCTCCTCCTCCCATCACTCCCCGCGGAACACGCCCTCGCGTTCTCAGCGTGTCACCCCTTGGGACGAGAAATCGTTTAGGGATCGCCCCATCGACCTCAGTCTCCCGAATCTATCTCCGGCTGTACCAATCTCTCTCTCAGGGAGGAATCGATTATGGATTTGGGTAACACTGCGGGGGGGTTATGTCCACTTGGAAATTTACGGCCCACGAAATGGGTCGTAATTTCGACATTACTCGAAAAGGTGTGACCGTAGCCTCCCTTTACCGCTGAATCTTAATAAATTTAATGCTCACTCCATCACCACAAGCCTTGATGGATAAGCCACGAACTTGAACATTAGTGATTCCCGCCGAGATTCTTATTGCCTATGTTGAAATGGGCGTCGTGGCCATGGTATAAGTAAAAATCAAAGACGATGGCAAGTTTTCCTACGATTTCTTCCTTCTAAATTCTCCTTTATTATAGATTTCATTCTTTGGAGAATTTTTCCAATACAGTTTTCCTTTTCCCGTTCTTATTTCAGCCTAGATCATACTTAAATGTATAAGCATATGAGATTTCCTCAATATTTTAGCGTGGGCCAAAACATTAAGTGACAGTGGACACTAAAGCTTCTAATTTTCCGGCGTTAAGAGTGAGAGTTTCCGCTCGAGTTTTAACAAAAAAAACTTAGTCTTAAAAACCCTCGGGCTTGGTGCCTTTATGGGTGAGGATCCCAGGGTCAACTCTCATGAGATGCCCCTGATCATCGGAATTCAAAGCGACGAGATTCTTTGTGTTGGTGCCATAGTTGATGGGGAACCACAGACGACGAACGGAAAAGAACTGGTCCCTCGTCTACCCTGAATGTGTGAATTTCACGCACCGCAGGGCCAAGTTCGAGGTGAACTCTACCCTCCCGTATCGAAAGCAACCTTCTGGTCCATAGTTGCGGTGTTTTCATAGCCCGTATTCGAAATTGCCCACGAATAACCCGCTCCCGTTGATCCAAATGGTGGGTTTTCCATGAGCGCGTATTGGAGTCATAACATACATTTTTGTATCGATTGGTGTGAACGGGGTTTCTTTCACGACGAAGTTTCTCCTGAGTAAACCTCCTCACCCCTCTCCCCCCCCCCAAAATACCCTCCCGCGATGAATGCATCGTACTCTTCCCCCGACAAGTAGCAAAAGGAAAGGCGAGTATGTCTGACTAAAGAAACGAAATTGGAACAAGGCTCCCTGCCGAAACGGCGGTGGGGCTGGATGATGATGAAGGAAAAAAGAAGCGAGGACGGAAAATAATCCCCTCGGGGCGATGCGGAAATCGCCCGCTTGAAGGCACCTGGGTGAGAGCAAAAGAGAGAGAGAGAGGTAGGGAGATAGATAGGAAGAGGGAGAGAGAGAGAGAGAGGATGGAGACCGCTGCGAAAATCGCAAAATAATTGCACCACTCCTTGCCTCGCGCTCGGAACCCCACTTCCCCGGACAGTTATAAAGTTTCAACCGTATGAAACGGCTCTCGAGCGGGCGGCAGCTCACTATGAGAGCGAGCATGTGTGTGTGTGTGTGCGCGCGCTGTGAAGGACGCGAGGCGCTGCTTTTGCACGAGGCGGAGGTGGGAGGGTGGGGGACGGAGAGAAATAGATTTTCGTCCTCTCTCTCTCTCTCTCTCTCACCCACACCTTCCTGTTAAGAAGATGTATGAAGGAGCGGTGAACATATAGAGATCCGCGTATCCAGATATGTAGGCTGTTTCGTCCAGTAGTCCGTCGTACAACATGGTGATTCTTCGTCAGGCGTGAGGAATACGTTTCTGAGATGTAACGCGGATGAGAAAACCGCAGATGTCGAGACAGATGACGACAAAAATTGTGTCACCAAATCTATGAATTAAATCATGAAGCCGACTGCGAAGAGGCACCCAAATCGTCAATTTCATGAAGCGCAGCGTTCGAACGAGATTGCCCTCGACCGAAGCCGAGCGAATGGATGAGTTTTTGAGTTTTAAGATGCCATTTAGGTAACATTTAAACTGCGTCATCCCAAATCCACAGTTGGCGAAGGAAGTCTTCTGTTTATCGTTCGACCTGGGTGTGGGTGGTGAAGTTGGGAGCCGGGGCGTGGCCCGCTAGAGCAGGGGGGAGGACTCTGCGGAGGTGAGGTCGGGGGTGTGGGAGGGACACTCAGTGCGGAATCCTAGGGAGGGCGGTGCGTGAGGTGGAGGGAGAGGGGAGGGAGGGAGGAGGTGGGACGCAGGCGTGGAGATCATGTGAGTGTAGCAGCCGGAGGAGAGGGCTGGAAGGGGTTGTTAGGGTGGGGTGAAGGGAGGGGGAGGTGGGGGTCTCTGGGGAGTTTACAGTGTTGGGAAACATAACGGGCGAGACCGGCCGTCCTTGAGAAATGGATAATCGCCATGAAAGGCGGGAGGGAGGGGGGAAAGTGGATGAGGAGGTCTGCTAGCTCTGCACAACCCCCGCCGCCCTCCGCCCTCCCTCGCTCCGCCTTTCCCTCCCTTCCTCTCTCCCTTTCTCTCTCTATTTCTTCCTTTTTCTCTCTCATCCTCCTTCCCTATCCCCCTGTTTCTCCCAACCCTTCTTCTCCCTCTCTCTCTCCCGACTCTCTCTCTTCCTTTTTTCTCCTCTCTCTACATATTCCTGCCTATCCCTCTCCCTCCATTTCCTCCCATTCTCCCCACTGTTCCCTTTTCATCTCCCTTCTCCGGCTCGCATTTCATCCTTCCCGACCCAAACGTACATCCACGCATCCTCTCCAGGGACTCGTTTCGTCTCCCAACTCATACACCAATCCCTTCCACACCCCTTTCCTTTCTCACTCTCTCTCTCTCATCCAAAGTTTAAATATATAATATAAGAATATAACATGTTTTCTTCACGAGACGACACGACGAGTTTAGCCTTTCAATTGGTCCTCAACCATGTGCGTTTCTCATTCCGAGTGAAGTTAGGACAGTCAATGAAGAGAAGCAGGGGAGTGGTTTGTGGAAGGAAATGAGCGACGCAAAACCGAAAATAAAGAGGCGTCCCTTCAAGTCATTTATTTTTTCGAAAACTCGACCGCAACAGGTGGACGGATGTCTGTTGCGCATTTCTCTCCTTCCTCCCCTGCGTCCAAAAAAATTAACGTCCAACGTCTTACGTGTTTCCTCGCACGTGTTTCCTTCAATGATTCTCAGTCGCAAACCGTTCTCCGTGACTGAATATCTGATAATAACTAATATGACACAACAGGCAAAAATAACTCCGCGCCATCCATTTCCACTTGAAGGGAAACAATTTAATCTTATCCCCGGTCTTCGACATAACAATGTCCTCTTCGTGTGGAAATGACCTTACAATATGCCCGAAAATGAACGGAACTTGACAGTGATCTATTTAGACAGAAACCGCCATTATTAGTAAATCGGTTTTTCATACAAGGTGTTGTATCTTTATTGCAACCGAGTTCATATTGTTACCGAAAATTGATTTTGAAGTTTACCTGTTTCATTTTAGTGAAGACTTCAATTGCCTTCAAAGAATAAAGTCCGTATTCAAAGAAGCTTGAGGGAACTAACGCCAATTGACTTGCCCTCAGTTTTGAAGGCGAAGAAGATAATATTTTTATAAGACCACTGCCAAGAAGATAATATCATTCAGGCGTTCAAATCTCTACCCAACGAAATTCATTTTTTCAAATACATTTTTTATCGTAATCCTTACGAACCAACTTATACCTAATGCTACCTACCAATACGACAATCGGAACAGGAAAATCTGGTTGAATCACATACAAAGGCCCTTACATAATACCTCGACACTCAACCCATAGTTATTGGAATTTTATTTTTTGCCTCTGATGATCGATTTTAGAATCCGTAATCAATAACTCGAACATTGGTTTGATGGGTGAGCTCATTGAGCCCGAGGGTGTGCTAAATTCGCACATTTACGATTGGTGGGCTATTTCCTTTCTCCTTCCCGACAGAGGTGTGTCCCAGATATTTGTGGTGCGCATAAAATCAATCAACTGATTTCCGCTAGAGAGGGCCGTGAAGTATCACCAAGATTTGAGCCTAAGAAGCCCAGGGCAGCAGGCACACTTACTTGCCCACCAATGCACCAACTTGACTGTCAATGAGTTACCTGTTTGTAAACGCTAGTGTCACTTATTTGTTTCGGTACGAATTTTCTTCGGAATTGGCATATCTAATGTTCTAGTAATTGCGCCATTTCATGCATGAAAATACAGTTTCTTTGTAAAACTCCTTAGCTATGATACGAGAATATTTTTATTAGAAATATTTCCTTCCACAATAATCCCACTGAATTGCGGAAATTGGTTGGAAAAAAACATTTTCGCATTTTTTTAGTAATGCCACGAAAGTTAAAGAAAAGATCGGCACATGCCGGGTAAATGCATTAACAACGTTTTAAGACCTTAAATTTTCTGCATTAAAAAGTTCTATAGCTATATGAAGTTTTTTTTAATTTTTGATGGTGACCAAGCTCCATTGATTCATCTCTAGCAATAAACCACCATCATTAACTAGCATCGATGCAACATGCGATATGACATATCTGTAACAAGCAGCTAGATTCAAGAAATAAGCCGGGAATATTAAAATGCAAATGAAGATGTTTTGTTGGTAGGCATTTGATTAGCAATGAGATGAAATTGCCGAGAAAAATCCGAAGAAGACATTAAGAATGAATGGATTGAAGAGATATTGAGACTCAGCGAAATGGTAAAGAAATTAGCGCGGGGGGGAAAGGGATGAAAATGATAAGTATTTTGAGGCGATGAAGGATCTTTAAAGTGTGAGTACCTGGAGGAGGAAACGATGTTAACGAAATTGAGGTACCTACTACGCTGTGGGAAAATGCTTTCATATTCCACAACGACGTGGATTACTTTAGGAACTCCCTTAAGTATTTACGTACCTCTGCCCACAAATCCACTAACTCATGAGACGCTTCTATCTGCTGCCGTGTTCTATTCGCCGAGCTATTTCTCTCTCTATTCCTCTCACTCTCGAACGTTTCAGCATCGGCATTCCTTCCCAGCCGCTCGCCGAGCCAACACGCCACTCACCTCGCCGTCCACCTTTCATTCTCCCCCTTCGCTGCTCTTTCTTGCAGCAGCCCGGGGATTCAGATCTGGGCCAGCGATCCAACAGGGCGCGCACGCTGGGGAGAGCATAACGTGCCCGGCAAGCAGCTCTCGGGATAAGATTAATTAGTCCCGCCGCTCGCCGTCCCTGATATATGGCACGTATTGGCTCAAAGCAAGATCCTCGAGGAAATCCATTATTAATCATTGCATTGATGAACGTGGTTTGAGGTGATGTATCGAACTCTTGCGACTTTTTTGGCCGCAGTTTAGCAAAAGTTGAACGTTTATGCAGCAAATGCTTTGCGATTGGTTTGCGAGTTGCATGTCGTAACTTAACTACCTCATAAAATTTGAAATTTTGAATTGTATGTCTGAATCTTACATGAATCCATATTTTTATATTGTAATTTAACGCTAAAGGATATTCACGTTAAATACGATATCTCATAATTTTTCATTGCACAAGTTTTACTCCTATCTACATCTACATAATACCCCGCAAGCCGCCGCAAGGGCGTGTGGCGGGGGGTGTTAGGTCACCACCCAAATATATAATATAATATCCTATTATTCACGTTAAACAATGTTCGTTTGAGTTACGGTATTTTAATGTATGTTATAGAGTCAATTTCTGTTTTGCAATGTCATCTATTGCGTATAGCTTTAAATCTTTTTCTCATCAATCAATTATTGATGTTTCCTTCTAATTTCCATCTGTCTTCTTACGAACTGTGCAGTTAATTCCTCGTCAATTTATAAAAAGAGTCAATCAATTTTATCAACAGTTTTAGTCTTTTATTTTCCCGAGAGAGAACTTCTTTTCTTGACAACTTTTTATCCTATTTTCTGCTCTCTCACCCTTCTTCTTACTTCCTATCTTTGCCTATTACGTCCGACACATCACATGCAAAGTTTTTCAATTTAGCGGAGTCGTTCCATTTGGGTATCTGAAAATATATGAGGTCTTTAATTTTACCAGTTCTCAATATGATAATATTAACACTTGATGTCAACAAACATGTAACGATGACACCTAAGTGCTAATTTATAGTCCATATGGAGATGTCACCGATAGCTAAAATCAATTTTATCGTTCTATAGTGTAAGATGGATAATTTGATTGTCGGTAGACATTTGCAAGGATACAAGGATATTGAAGAAATATAGTTTGACATTGGATTTAAGGAATTTATAAAAGAATGGGACCGATAGAGAATCATGCTTAAATGTCCCATTCAACGTACGAGAATTCCCATAACCAAACCCTCCACAAGGCACGCACGTAGGCATGGAAACCAAACCAAAATGTGCCAGTGTCAACAAATCAATCAATTAGTATCTACCCAGGTCCAGGGCTTGGAAAGCTAGTGCGAAATCCGCCGCAACAATTTCGAACCTGAAGACACTTTTATTGCTCATTTAGCTTTAATTACCTTCTTCATAATGAGCCGACATTATTTTTTCGAGGTCTATATTATTTTTGCTGTTCTTTACCTATCACAAAAACTCTTAATGTCCTCACACGCATCAATAAATACATTTTTATGCAGCACGAAATTAGATTTCATTCCCTGAATTTTAATGGATTTACAATCAATGAAAATTGTATATTAGGAATCTTTTATCCCGCACAAAAATGTTTCACCACGAAACACAGATGATTGCTTACGATTATTTGAACTACCCAACAATATTATGATGCAGAATACATAGATTATACTGATGGCCTGGTGACATGACATTTCCTGCCAAACGCTCTTGAAGTGACTTTTAGGGTAAATATATATAGATCCAGAATTAATTCGGTACTTAATGATCAAATTTAGCTCGATAAAAATCTGAGATGAAATATATGGTAATGAGATATGGGATCTACTAGCGCTCAGATAGGGTTACTGAAAGCGATTTTCCTATCCACACAAGGTGTTCTACCGATTTCAAGGTAGGCTGCGGACGGACCCTAACGAATACTTACTTATAAATAGTCCGAAAGCTTCCTCTTTATTAACCTTTAAGAAAAAAGTAGTGTAATGAATTACTTTTTCTTCATTTATTTTTTACTTTTACCTGCCTTCAAGCTGTCTAAACAGCTCTTCCTTCCTCTAACCCGCTTACACAACGTTCTCCCTTCTATCACGACCTTCAGCATACCACTACCGTTCAATGTTTTCTCCATTTACTTTTGCTATATTTTTCGGATTTCCTCCAGTAATTACTTCTCTTCGCCCTGTTAAAAACCTCCGCACTTGTCTTCCTCTCTGTCTAAGTTTTTTCCTCCATCCTCCGCCATACACACACACACACACTACTCAAAAGCTTCCAATTTACAAGTGCGCATATCCTCCAATGCATCAAAGATCAGGTCCCTCATCCATAAAGCATTAAGTTCCATTGACATTTGAAAATTAAACAACTTGGCTTTTCCACTTAAAATTTGTTTTTAATTTTATTTGTAAAGTTTTAAGTGTAAAAGCCAAGTTGTTTAAGTGTAAAATGTCAATATGAAGATTTTCCACCAAGTTACGCCAGAAACTGTTTTCTTTACTAAGTTCCATATTTGCATTTGATTTGCTTAAGATTAAATAAACGTTTGATGCCACAGTCGTTGCATATTATTCGTGTGATTACAGTGTCGTGAGCATAACCGAAAGCATTATCCGTCATAACGATTGCAGTATTTACAACTTCTCGTCTCGGCTTCAATTATCCTCACGAGACTCGAACCCGAAGATCACTGGTTACATCGGAGGTTGCATTACCCACAGATGTGCCCCGGTCGCCGTAAATCACTCACTCTCTCCCTCTCTCCAGTTCCACGCCCGCGATGGATGCATAAGTACTCGAGAAATTCCGCGTGCGATTTACACTCATACACTCAGTCGGAACTTTGATAGGCGAGAAAATTGAGTGTTCGAATCGCTCGCACTTCCAACTCATGTGAGCATCGCGTGTATTACGAGAAACTTCGATGGTCGTCGGCCCATGTCCCTGCGCAGATACGGCAATCTGTGGATCGCAAAACCAGGAGAATTACAGCAGTGGGCACTAATAAGAACTCACTCGAGTAAACCGATAAAATCGACCGCGCTCCGGAAAACACCGACGCTTTAAAATCCATTAAATTGAGAGAGGTTCTCTTTATTGCGTCGATGTGTATAACACCATAACGTCGCTCGTCCGATTTTATGAAAAAAATTGTGCCCCGTGATTTCAGATGAGGTCACAGCTCCGGATAATATTTTATCCGACCCCATCGGGGGCCTTCATCCCCTTTCGGATCGAGAAAATTGCCACGACAATCGCATTACGGATTTTCCGTTTCATTTCGGAGCAGCCGCTCGTCGTCTCTCAAGAGTGCGCGCTCTTGATCGATGGGTGCGCGGCTGGTCTTCATAACCTTCGTTCGAGACTCCCTCGGGGTGGGCAGGCATCGTTCACCTTGAAGATGATTCAAGCGTGAGTGCTCGACTACTGTTCCAACAGAAATGATCGAGGCGGACGGATCATTAGTCCGTGGGTGGATAATCAAAGAGAGTCGTGAAGAGTCATCGGGTGACATTGTGCAACGTGAAAATATAGCGATGTAATTCGAGGAAATCTATTCGCTCCGATTCATTCCATAACTAATCTAACGGGTATTTTTTGTTTACTTATCTTTTTGGGTGAGAGGGGATGATTTTCTTTTCTTTAAAATTCTTTTCATCGCTTGAATAGGGAAATACTGCAAAAATGAGCAGTATTGACTTTATGCTGTTAACGTGCTTCATCATGCGTAGTCTACCGATTAAATTTTCTTTTTAGGACTATCTTACTTTGCACTAGACTTCCCTCGGCCCAAACTTGGTGTTTGTTCTATTTAATTTTCATCTTGATTCATCATCCTTTTTTTTCAGCATCCATCTCGTCCAAAATATCTGTTCTCTTCCCATTATACGAAAAATTTTCCTTTTCCCGCTGCCATCAACACCCCACTTCCTTTTAATATCTCTTTCATCCATTGTTCTCGTACCTTCTAATTTCACCTGACAACTTACTCGTACCCTATGCCCGTACAATCACTTAAACTTCTTCGTGTGATTTCTCTATTATACTTGCGGGTAGGAAACTTGTTTAAGATTCACCATGTCCTTCAGTCATATCGTTGGATATTGCGTAAAAGTCGTGCGAAATCAAAGGCATCAAGCTGGTGAAATAAAATGTCTCGAGTACCGACTCGTGATTCCCAGACGGTAACGCTATGTTCTGATACTTAGTGACGGCTTTTCCTGCAAACGTTTGTTGTTCTGAGTGCCAAAAGCCGGTGTTCGACGAAAGAGATGGCAGCATTTTCAGTTTTTTCTCCTCCCTATTTCGGAATATTGTGGGCAACCTTTACGTACAGTACAACCTTCTTTTGGACTGTGAATCATATGGCACCCTGCTTTATGAAAATGATTACACCGACAACTGATTTCTATCATTCCATTCCTTGATTCCTATTTGACCCCATATTGAGAGCGTTCCTCTTGAACATTTCCGTAAATGGTTTTATTCCTCAGGATCCAATTGAATCCAAAGTCTTGGACTCATTGAGCTAAAATTCAATTAAAAGGTCTTCTAAAGGCAGTCATTAACTTGCTGATATCAACTAAATCATCTCCAGGGAAATTTAAACTAGCGATGCGTTTTCAGCTTATTTTATTCAATGGGAGTCTCTCTAAAGGAATTATACGAGGACCTAAAAAGTGTCTTGCCGCTTCGAGAAACGGGTTCCTGGTTCATCTCCTCACTTTCCTGAAACTCTGACAACACCTAACATTAACTCCCAATTTTTTTCGGCGTAGGAGTCGCCTAATAGCTACCAGGCCCCCAATAATAGATTCAGAATCGACACACTCCGCGAAGATGGCCACTAAAAATGTAAATAGCAAGCATTTATGCCGTGTTCCTCGCCAAAATATTTTGATTTCATAGCTGGGGGGAAGTATATTGCGCGGGGAACGTTTATAAGTCACGTGGGCGAAAACATCGTCGCGTTTGTTATGTTAATTAGTAGTTGGCCGCAGGTTTTTCTCGAGAGGCGTCGACGGACACTTCGCCCGGGAACGTCGGCGCCGTCGGGGTGCCCTCGTCCCCTCTCCTCCTCCCCCTTTCTAATATCTCCCGGTCTAACTCTGCTCCCACACCCTCGTCCGTCTGAACAGCTTCTAGACGAAAATTAACCTCAATTTCATTTTTATAAATCTTCTCAAACCACAGCAGTTATAAACCATTTCACCCTTGTCCACCACTCATGAACATCTGATCGAAATTAAAAAGCGAGGTTTTCGTGCCGACTTGATTACTCTAATGACATCTTACGCACATTAGGGAATCCGTTAATTGTCCGGTAGAAATAATATACGTGGAGGAAAACGCAATCATTAAATTGCGTGTGGCCGGATATCAGTAATATGTTAGATACTGTATATCAGCATATCCATTCACTACGACCACACGTAAATTGGCGGAAAAAAGAATACTTTTCAAATCAGTGCAAAAAATTATTGGAATTCGCCCTCGTCTCTTGAAAGTACCAAGGCCGTGTAACAAAAGCCAGCACTCGTAGTCGCTCGTCTAATTAAAAACACGAGGGATTTCAATCTCTAACTATAAAGGCGCAACTTATATTGAAAGCACTTCACCTAGAGGTGAGTAAAGAACAGTAAAAGAGAACACTCGAATATATGAATGTCCAAGGGTCCACAATTGATCACATTAACGAACTCGAACAGAACATTGTTTCCACCTCCAAATACTCTTAGCAGACTATTTCCATTCACTCAAAATCGATCAAGTTTCCCAAAATTCTTTGCGAAGGTAAAACTTTGGAAAATTGAACCATGGGATTCCGAGTAAAAGAGAATTTAATCTAAACGAAAAATTTGAACAACAATTATTTTGAATACTAATTCGTTCAGAGTTGCGTTGACACCCATTTCCACACTCCCCACCCTCCATTTGGCTCGCAAGGGGTGACATGCAGAATTTAGAATGAGCATAGAGTTCGAGCATCGCAGGGGTCAGTCGATGTGTCGCAGCAATGATTGTCCGGCTCGAACACAGCGGAAGGGGTTTGATGTCGATGAAGTCTTCCCGCACCGCCGATCCCCCCTTCGCTGCCCCGAAGGGAATCTCACGCGACCCGTGTGGGAGTGTGGATTCCAACCCACGCTAATAATAGAACACCATCGGCAAGATTCGTCGCCGAGAGGAGGTGAAGCGATGGCTCCTCGCGGGGATCGGAGAGAGGGGCAGAGGCGGTTGTGGGGAGAGGAGGCGGCTGCATAGTATCGACGAGTCGTGGGAAGGCGATCGTGTGGTGGGGTAGGGCGAGTAAGGGCAAAGGGGACGGGGTGCCGTCGCGGCCCGCTGCGTTGTCTCCCCAGTCGAGAGGTCACCCTCCCCCCCTAGCATCCACTCCCGCCGGTTGTGGTCCGTGCCGCTTTCAACCTTGGTCCCTTCGTCCGTGGGTGCCGTTGAGTGAGATAAGTTGCCGATTTGGCGTCGAGGCGGAAGGAATGTTAGGGGCCCATCTCATTAAGACTAAGGTCTTAAGTGTGGGGTTTCCTGGATTCCCTTCTTCCCAGGGTCGATTAGATGAGGGATCTTGTCTATGAACCGCCTGACGATACGATAATGCACCAGAACGAGTTAATGTATGCGGGTAATTGTCTGGTAGATGAATCGTTGAGATCTCGTGTAGGATTGGCCTCAGAAACTATGACCCCGTAATGAACAACATAGAGTAACAACAGGCTGCTCTACGACAGATTTTCCTTATTAATTCATTACTGCAAATAAAAATTCATATCTTCGTAACTGTGCTCTATAGTGTGCAAATTTTCATGGAATATCCGAAATATACATCCAGTCGAAAAACTATCTGTAATAAATTAAGGAATGTCGTTGTGAAGTCTAGCTAGATTCCTCGATAGAATGCAACCATTGGATAGAAAATTCATAATATGACCATTGGTTTACGGCCTTGATACGAATTTTCATTAGTCAGGTTTAATGTGATATAATAATTCCATCTAAACTCCCGTTGAGCGTTCAATCGTACAGTAATTATTGTAATTATTATAACGGCTCACATTTACGGTTGATTTAACGTTACGGTAGTTATAACACGTCACGTTCATAGCGCCGAAAATTTATTTTATCAAAGGAAAGCCATTTTCAGCTAGCCTATCTAAACGCTATTAATCATGGATCTCAATTCCAAATGTCATCAGATGACTATCGAGCATAATTAAGTTAAAATTTAAATTAAGTAATTTTCCTTACATACAAATGTATAGTCCCCATTCTACATGACGTGAAAATAATGATAGGTATTATACATAGATACAATAGATATTTTAGTTCTAATTTAGCGACCAAATATAAATAAATATCGCTCTCTAAATTATGCTTACTAATTCACTTTTATCGGGGTAGAACTAGAGCAAGTATTATGCCTAGGATTGAATGGTCCGAAAAATTTCGATACCTGTTCATTAACAAATACTAGCTAGCTCAAAAATATGCAATCTAGGATTGGTTAGTATTACCCCTCGAATATCTCCGCTCTGTCGTCAGTCTCTTCATTCTTCCACCATAGTTCTTCACTCTGATGTCGTCAGTCTCTCATCGTTCCAGTCGTCCATCCATTATCGTCACCAGAGAATTACTTTCTCATAAGGCATCCAAACTCCAACTCACTCTCAATCTTCGGTAAATTAAAATTAGAGTAATGTAATTGTATTAGTACTACTCTTGAGTGCGACTCCAGTACGTTTTAATCTCATAGTAATAGATGGTATCTTTTATGTACTTGTTAAAAGTTTAACTATAAAAATCACTCCAATACTTCAATCCCTTCATTTGGCATCTAGTATGTAACAAAAAAACTGGTAAAAATATAAAAGCGACGGGTAACTAATTGAAGTAATTAAATATACTTTCCGTAACTGAACACTGAGGCGAGAGAAAAAATATCGGGTAGTTTATCACAGACTCCATCTCCTACCCAACAATGACTATGGAATATTATTTACATATTTCTCGTCAGTGTGCCATACGGCATCTGAAATTAAATGTAACGGAAGGATAGAAAAAATGGATAATGCACGCATGTCCCCGAAATATTTAATAGATAATAAAGTTGAGTCCAACCTCGAAAGACTTTCACATTAATGCATGGCAAAGAATATTTTAAAAACGCTATCAGTTACGTGTAATCGCAGCCTTGTCAATATCCTAAACGGACACACAGACCACAAGTGAGGTCCGTCAGACAAAAGAAAAAGATTTTCAGTTTCCATTTGAATCGGCTTTGTTGGATTTTGAAGGTTCGACCGAAGCACGATCGTCCATTCTCCCAGGAGGTAAACCCACAAGGAATCCAGCCAAGATTTGTGTGGGAACTATCGTTTTTATTGGTCCTAATAAAACCCTCATCCATATGCATTCGTTCATCGTCGAAATGGTCTTGCGGAGGCGTTTCTTGCAGCAATTATTATAATTTCATTATTCATAAGGTATTATTTCTACCGAACGTGAATGTACGTATCTATTATGCATTCATGCGTGGGATGTTTGGTACCCAGAACATTTGGATGCAACTCGAAAAATTTGTAAGGATGTAGCGGTAATACGATGCCCATAAAAGAGGAAAACCTGTTCCCATTGCTCTTCCTACGCTAGATATTAAGTGGTTAAGACTAGAATTGCGGAAAGCCGTGTAATGCTCCGACGAGCAAAAATTGGCCCATTAAGCCTTTCCCCCTACAACCCGTGATTCCCCGCCCACTCTCACGAATAAAGCATGTACACAACTGGGTCTTGAATCAAGAGCGGATGGGTTCTTTAAAGATTAATTATATGAGCAAGGATTTCTGTAAAAACTTAGGTGGTGACAAGCACGCACAGGTACGTAAAAATCTTTTTCATGAGAGCGTCAGAGGACAAGGGAAAATGGTACGTAAAAACGTATCGACAAGAAAGGAAGTGACTGATAATCATTCAGAGCTGCTTTTCTGGAGCGTGTAAACTTTTTTTTTGCTCTCGATACACTTAAGCACAGCTCTCGCAATATCCCGTCTGTTCGCCGAGGCAGTTGTCCAAAGCGGGGATATTGTAAACGTTTCTTGCGAAGGCAAACGTTACGAATATCGAAGGTTATTAGGCAAAAATATTTTTTTAAATATTACTTACAAGCGAAATACAAATTAAATTGTTTTATTTCAATGCAAATAACAATCCGAACCTGTCTGTTATTTTTTTCATGAGCCGAGACGCCTGTCACACTTTAACGTGACGGAATACTTCGGTTTTTTTATTGCACGATTCGAAATTCAAATGCATATTTCTTACCAGGGGCCGTGTCCAATTATATAAATTACATTACTTTTCATCTATTCACTATGGGAAAAGTTATGCGACCAAAAAGTGGAGGAAATCACAATTACATGTGCTCGTAATATTTTGATCTCCGCGAGAGTTCCGTGGAATAAAGACGAAGGATTGAATGAGATGCGAAACATGATTTCGACGTTTAAGATGTTACATAAGAGACTTGAGCTTGATCATAACATTAAATGATGACCTGATTAAGCTTCAAATTAGTCTCAGTTTTGGTGAATATAAGCGCGGAGAGGAAAAGTTCAAAGGGACACAAGTGAATTAATAATGAAGTCTCCATCAAGGAAGAGAATATCTTCCATTTAAATTGATCTTCTTTCAAGACTTATGAGACACCTCGTTGCTGGAGTCATACTTTTTTCTGGAGAGGGAGCTATGCTGTTATGCCATTAAGTAATATTAATCCATCTTCAATTGAAGTTACACTCAAAAATAAGTTACATTACCATAACCAATAGTATGATTTTGATGTCCTGATTGGGTCATACTTTCAAGGTACACAGAGAAACATGTACGTATTATTCCTGGGAGGGAACCTCATTGGAAGGAAGCGACATGAAAACGATTTTTTTTGCCAATATGCAGAACTTAACATTGACTCTAATCAGATCCTATATTTTTGATGTGCGAGTAAGTTAATATCGTAATCTATAAAGTTAATGTCTGTCAAAATTCGGGTTCAACCCTGCCAAAGGTGACTAATAGACGTCTTGAATATAGAGTCAGGTAACCGAATTCGGTTAGCATGCCCTCGGATATCCCGGAGGGAATAACTCCGGTTCGCCGATGCATGAAGCGACGGCCCAACCTCCAAAGTCGAGGGGTGCGACGGCCAGAAGTTACGCTCCTCTCCTCATAATTCGTTACGTCATTTTTTCCTCATTTATTAAAATTCCCGAGACGGATGTAAAATTTTTAATGAGGACGATTATTTTTTAACTCATTGAGTGTGTAAAAATATGCATGCTTTTACACGCGAGTATTTTTGCTTGCGTCTTCTCTCTATTCGACAGGGATAACCACGGTTGTTAGAATTTGGATACAAGAACATCATAATTTGACTCTTTAGATCACTTCCAAGAGAAAGAATGTTGATGGGTGGAATTTCAATTGTTTCGAAATTCGCGCAATGGGGGCTCAAGTCGGGTGTAAACAAAGCGTAGCCTTGGCATTCTTGGTAATGCGTCACCTGGGACTCTTCACTTACCATCTGTGCTATTCGTAAGTCTACGCAATTTTCGAATCGTAATATCTTTCTGCAACATTCAATAAACATCACGATAGCGTCGATGTATCGGTATCGTATTCTGTCGTTCTCGATCTCTCCTACTTCGTTTCCATCTCGACTTGCTCATGTGTGTACACCCACTATAAATATAAATATATGGTATATATACATACACGAGTATAGATATATGTATATATATATAATAAAAGTTCTCATTGCTTATATGTTGTATTTATTGTGTCTTTATCTTGGAAATGAAAGATAGCACGCTCTAAATACATTACTCAAGCATAGAAATGCATCCCAATCCTTCCAGCGACAATTAATAACGATGACGCCCTTCTAAAACGCCGAAATCAGGACAATGGGGCTTTCTCTTACATTTAAACCATCTACATTACAAAAATTTGATATGAACAGCGCAGTCAATCACAAACATCCCCTTGGAGGAGCTAAACCCACCTATATAGGAATCGAACCTGGGACCTCTTGTTAAGCTGCTGAGGGCGTTACCCCCCCCCCTCCCCCCGCCACCGGAGTCGGCAATTTATGCAAATAGGTTGACATGTATAGGAGTCCACTTAGATATTGCCATGGGTACCACTGATCGCTATACGACTCTTCCATCGGCCACGGCCGAGGTCAATATCTTTTTGGATCCCAGCCGCCATATCTCGATCACACCATTCGGATCCGAGTATCAAACAGCGCAGTTCTCATTGCTTACCAATAGCCATGAGTAAATTATCAATATACATACTTATTAACAGGTTAATTGCAAATTGCTAGTTGATTGTTTGAGCTGGGTTTCGCGTTGCTACTGGTCTACCAACATTGCTAAAGACAGTTGTAAACTTCTCTCAAACGATCCGCCTTGCAGATGGGGTCGATCTGACATTCGAATCGAAAAAATTGGTCAGTTGCGAGAGTGACTCCCTGCGCCCACCCGCTGCTTGACGGCTTGATAGGCCGTGATGTGATATCGCTTGAAAATCCCACTTTGCAGTCAGTCGTCACTGCCTCGTGCAGTCCAAGATACACAGTCACCCGCTGTTCTTTGCCGTCTCTTCTGGCGACTTTTTCTTTTTCTTGCCGAGGGTCTCAGACGAAAATTATCATCCCTCCTCTATCCCAGACAGGGTATCTCAATGGTTTCGCCTCGCTTGATGGCGCTCAACCCCTCGCTCTATGATATGATCGGATGTATCGTGGTGTAAGATCTTCGCGGCGACTTTACTATCGTTGTCACTGTCAGTGCGAATACACATTTCTCGACACACGTTTCCCTGTCACACTCTCTCCCGGTGGTTTGCAGGGTTCGATGCCGATTGCAATAACCGGGTGCACTTTTGGTTCGCGATGCTGACTCATATGCTATAAAGAGAAACTAATTATGGAGCCGAATGTGAAATAACATACCTGGAGGACGTGATTATAAACCTGAATGAGTCCCCAAGGCTATGCTTAAAATAAAAAAAGATATTATTAATAACTTTAAATAATGGAAAAATTAGGACAAATTTATTTGATCAACGGACGTATTTGGTTTCTCGTTAGAATAATATAAAGTTTTTTTTTTCACCTTACTCTCATTTAGCCTTCTCTAATATCCGTCAAGAATGAGTACATTTAAGGGAATATTTTGAAATATTTATTGCGATTTAACGATAATGTGTTGCGTAGTAATCCAGTGGTACATTGTTGGACTACTCACCAGAGGGCCTGGGTTCGATTCCTAGACACGCCTCTCTGGACACACCCAGCTTCACCAGAACTGTGTGATTTTTCGGGCGCCAGAATGTCCTGCGAAACCATAGGCGGCACAGGTAAAGGATCTGCCCCACTAACCTGACATGTAGATTTTCACACGCTGTTGGGTTTAAAATCGAGTGAACCCTACCATTACCTATCAAACCTACCTTCAGGTTTTACAAATAACAGTAACATAGCGATTCCACAATTAATATATATTGACAACATGGTCATAAATAAATATTAATGGTGGAATTGCTGTGTTTCTGCTATCTGTACAATGGAATAATTTAATCGAGTAACGGCTGAAATGGTGTGATACGACCATAGGGTTGATAACTATTAATGGTTTATTTTTAATGATAATGTTTTAAGTCGATATGCGAAACATTTCAACCTAGAGGAATGATAAAATCTAAGTCACCGATTAGATCCGGAATCGCATAGAGTCGGAGAAAGGGGGCCCTTCGTCGGTAGTAGGGGGATCGCGACCCCCGTGGGACACGCATGAGTAGCATTGTCCACAACAGTAAGTACAAATAACCGAGGCGACTGAACTCGAGGGAGGGTCGATATTCTAGATTTTTCCGCGCACCCTTCCAAGCCCTGTAGGGTGGATTATTTTCTTTTACGGTCTCCCCCTTCTCCCCTGGGTCCATCCCCTTAATTTTCCTATCAGGGCCATTGATTCACACAAAAATAAGGCGTCGGCGTGCGCCGCAAAAGATAGGCGGAACGGGGTGATCGGAGCGGGGAGGAGATGTTGGCGCGGGGGAGGGGTGGTAAAGTGGAAGCGGAGGGGAGGGAGAGAGCGGGTGGTTGGGGGAAGACTTCAGGGGGGAGGGGAGTGGGAGGGGGGTCTTGTGTATGGAGATTGGAAAGGTTCTCTCTCTCTCTCTCACTCAGAGAGCACGGGGGAGGGGTGGGAGTTGGGGTTCGGAGGAGGAGGAGGGTAGAAACCAGTCTGTCGACTTTCCCTTTTCGGATTGTCCCCTCCCCGCCACCGCTCGCTGGCGTCTTTCATGCGGTGGGGCAGAGCAACAGAGGAGGAGGAGACAACAGCAGCGCCCCGAATTCCTCCGACGGAATGAGAAGGAGTGAAGGAGGAGGCAGGGGTGAGAAAAGTCTGGAGAAAGTACGTGCGAAGAGAAAGAGGGAGAGAGAGAGAGAGTAAAATGGAGAGGGAAGATGGTTCGTGGAGATAATATTGTAATTGTCTCGGGAGATTTGCGTGAAAACAAAAGTTGTTGCCGCCCGAAAAATTTTACGGGTGCATTATATCCAATTAAAACTGGGGTTGTAATTATGTGTGTTTATTTTTCATCCTCGCAGTCATGAGGTGAAGGGTGATTGTTCGCGCCCATCTTCATTACCTCTGCGGGGAATCTCCGCAACAATGGACCAAAATGCACCATTACCTCTCCCGACTGACGGACGGTTCGAAGATCTCACGAAACCGCTCGTGGTCGAGTTATGTGGCCCCTTCGGCGAATCGTGGTTGAGATTCCGTGTTTTCCCATGCTGATTCTGCATAAAAGTCACCTGAAAGATTTAATTTGAGGGTCGCAGCGTCTCTACGTAGGTCGTGTTGGTCACCAAAAAAATGTGATTGAAAAAGAGAACCTACGTAATAAGCCATACGCTTTGTATTCATTGACGTCTCTTGTGGCTCATCAGAAGGACACGGGGAGACATAATGGTTCTTAAAATCCGTTCATCCATTGACGTAATAGCTAACGTAGAACTCATCACTGTTCTTCAAATTCATCAATGCGAAACCAAAACCATTTAGCGATTCGTGGCACTACCACTAATCATTCGAATGGAGTGGCGGAATATGTTATCGCAAGCTTTGCTACAGAGTATTGCGAATTTTATACCCATCGGTGTGTGATGGAAGTGATATGTGGTCAAAAGATCAACGATTATGCTCCAGGGCATAGAAATACTGACCCAATATCACACTCCAGTTCAGCGGCCATTAGCGCATAAACAGATGCAGTCCTACAATGGTATCCAAACTTAAAATATAAAAGAACCAGTGAGGGAAAGATTTCGAGAACCTAAAGAATTGAAAATTTTGACAATCAAATTTCGAATTTTTATGTTAAAAATTAGGAAGGTTTAAAAAAGGGGAGGCATATCTATCATATATAAGCTACAGTTCATTTACATAAAAAAAATTGTGTATCAATCAGAAGGCATCACTGCCGCTAAGTTTCCAGATTTTGGCCACCTGGTGTTTGATGAGACATTGGATGAACAAAAAGAACACCCAAGCAATTAACTTCGTTCTTGAATCGGAATCTCTCCAAAAACTGGTAATCACTGTGGCATCGTGGATAATGGATGCTAAATTAGGATTCTTTGTGAGTAAATTTTGTCCATTAAAGACCTCAATTAAATCGTGGACAATACTTTCATTTCCCTTCCGTCCAAGACCCAACGCTGGTGCGCCATAGGGCGATGGCACTGACCAAGGATAAAAACAATGCAGCATAAAAACGTAGTGCGACACAGTTTCTACTTTGGCCCCGATAAACTTCTAAAAACAACCAAAGCGTCCAATCGGTGGAACGCTGAGCCCGTCGGAAAAACAATTTTCACTCTGGGATTGAAAGCCCGCCGAAGGGCTCTCCTCTCTCTCTCTCTCAATCGTCCCCCTATTATATCCCTCTCCGGAGCCCGCGGGGGTGTGCTCTGCCGGCAGTTAATGCCGCGAAAAACTTTCCCATCGACCCATAGCCACACACCACGGTGACGCGAGCGTCAAAAAATACTTACCCGGGGAGCGTCTGTGATTTTTCAAAGGGCTTGAAAGGGAAGATGCGACCGATGCGTCAGGAGAGTGTGGGTTGACGAGTTGCGGGGGCGTAATCAAGCATCGGGGATGGGGGAAGAGGAATGGCGAGGGAGGGGGACCAAGGAATGTCGGGAGGGTGTTGGGGAAGGAGTGAAATTTGTTTGCGCTCTGAGAAGCAAATTTAAAAGGTTGGTTACGACACGTCTCCGGCTGCTGAGGTGGATTCACGCTAGCATGACGCGTGCGCCGAAGCACGTGCTTTGAAAACATGGGCGAGGGACCTGTTTTAGAAAAGCTAAGGAAATATATTCCCAAGTATTTGAACGGAATAATGTTTTCATTCCGATTGACGAGATTATGAAGTCACTCAATACCTTCCCCCAAGCTACATCGATTATCCTTTTCAAATATTCCGTGCCCGCCTTTATGTCTTTAGA
The DNA here is from genome assembly GCA_037158775.1 of Hetaerina titia. NCBI lineage: Eukaryota > Metazoa > Arthropoda > Insecta > Odonata > Calopterygidae > Hetaerina > Hetaerina titia. The sequence goes on from CM073770.1 coordinate 84,261,822, forward strand.
CAGAGGGGTGACTGTGAGCACAGCGAGTGAGAGAGTTCTCCTGACCTTATTAGGTCGAGTTCGAATCCAGTAGATGACTATTTGCATCATCTATCATGCGTGAATTTATATTTATTTCTCTGTCTGGGTTATAGATCTTTCTGATTAATCGAAGGCAGATCAGGTAAAGGAACAACCCTCGAAACGCCCTTCCATGTCCCATTCGATGATCTTGGCATTACGAGTAATTAGGCCCAGATCCACCAACGATCTAGTAAGTGCTTAGTCTCTCTTTATTACCGTTTTGATCACTTTTCAGCCAAAGAAAATTTGCGATATTCCCAATAACCAATGACCAAAAATGGTTATTAGTATTATACAAGATAGTAGCTGATGAAACCGTTCTAATCGACTCAAAAAATAGTTTGATAGGTGAGTGTGAAGCTTATTAAAGTCATGTAAAATTTTCTTTACGCAAAGTGCACACGTGCAGGGACGGTTAATTCCTTTATCCTCAGTCGCCCGTGGTACCCACCCTCTCCCGAAAGGTCGCAAAGCTTGCGAGAAGTTGAGTGTGCCCACAGGCGCGAACATGAATCTTTCCCTACGGAAGATGACGGACGTGCATCGCAACACAAATATTTATTAACAGATTAATACAGTCATGGTTGTCGATCGCGTGATTGGGGATGGACGAAGGGTTCATTATTGCGAGCGACGCCGTAGTTGGCCTAAGTCTTATCAACATTAAAATTGCTAAATCGGTAAAATGCTCAACACATGGCTTTATGGTCGACTTCAATCGCTTAAAATAGTATTCCGGGCTGATGATTTCAGAGTAAAGCCACCATTTATTACACTAATAAGTAAAATATTTTTTTAGGCCGAATTTGGTGTCTTGACTACGTTAGAATTGCTTTATAACCTTGATTTAGACATTAAAAATATACGGGCCCTCTTCTTTAGAATATGTTAAAGGATTTCGGTGATAGGTTGCATCACTGCCTCTCTTTACTCCATTATAGTTTTTTTTATGTGGAGAATTTGAACGATGGTACATTAAACAATTTTGTTCCTTGCGCTGACGCCGCAGTAGAGTACGCACATTCCCTCCACATGTTATTTATGTTCTTTTTGTGCACAAATATTGCATAGGTCACTGATGATCCCTTAATGAGCAACCCACGTTTGATTCGCTTTTTGAAGTCGTCCATCAACCTGTCATTGAAAGGACAACGTATCAATAGGAAGATTGAGGAGAAATTATACACTCTTTAAAATATTTTAAACATTGTTACGAGGTACATGATGCACCCAGTGTTACTAACTATATTCATCAATGGTCAAACATCCTGAAACTGAATGGACGCAGCTCTGACTTAATTTTTCCCCGTATTCAGTTCCCGAGACAGGCATGTAGTAATAGGGGAAGGTTGAATACAGCAAATATCTTATGAAACCATACCATAGGAAACCACCATACCATAGGACCACACCAACCACCATAAGAAAACCAATTGAACTGCAATATATTGAGCTAACAGATTGAGCCTTTTTAAAACGCTATTCCCATTGTTAATCAGAAAGGTTTTACAAATAAAAGGAAGCCGTTTTTTTCATTAGTTTCTAATCCGATAATATTCATGATAAACGTACGAAATTGAAGGTTGCCTTTTTTCCTGTCGTATAAATATGGCTATAGTTAAGTTTTAGTATTTTTTTGTACAGCAAATAACTAATTACTAACTAATTAGGTGAATTTACCCTTGTTTTGAATTGAATCTTCCTTCAGCACGTATACTAATTTGCAGGTTATTTGATGGATTTCTTCTAAACATTTTTCCCCTTTCCCCTTCATCTCCGATATCATCCCTTATCACCTACCCCTTCCCACCTGGTGCTTGCACCCCCTGCCACACACCTTTTTGGTGAATCGCGGGGTATTCATGTCTATTTCGATGTCGAATAGTAAAATACTGACCCATTTTTTCATTAATTTCTACATCTTTATGGATATCCTTAAAGTATGAAATAAAAGGAAGAATGCTAACGAATATTACTTTCATTTTCGCCCCTAAATGCTCTTTTCTATGGATGAAGCCCCAGGATGCAAAGGTGATTATTGAGATAGTATTGGGAGTGTTAGCGATTGGAAAGTTTAATAGTTTTGAATGGTTTTAGGAAGTTAAAAAAAAAGAAAAAATTCTGTTGAATGATCCCGGGGAACGCGGCAGAAAGATGCGGATTGCATTCCCAGCAGTTCGATCCGTCGCAATTTCTTCGCCAAGCGAGTCGGTCGGCTTCCGCGCACACCCCCTCCCTCCGCGCGCAACCACGAGTCAGTCGCTCCAGTTCGACGACTTCGACGGGCCGGGGGGGGGGGGGAATAAAAGGCACAGATGTCTTCGTCCGGCAGTCGAGCAATTGCGGCACGCAACACGCATTAGGGCCCAAAGTCTATCACTCAGTCACGGGAGCAGAACGGGTCGGCACACAGAGGCGCGTGCCCCGCATTCGAAGCGGAGGCCGTGATGTGCAGAGAGCTCTTGGAGGAGATGGGGACGGAGGGAATCGCGTGCGCTTAACTAGGAGGCAGGCTATAAAACTCATAAGCCATCTTTACCCAACGATTAGTCTCCAGAGCGCGTCCTGTGAAATCGAACAGTTTAAATGGATCTGTTGGGAGTCTGACAATCACGGGTGGAATTTTCAGTTTTTGTTATGTGCAAGGCGGTGCTTAAATGGAACTGTGGTTCAAGAGGAATATTTGATGAAAGGACGACGGCAATATGTCTTCGATGAATGCCAACTGGACCCAACAACAACAATCTTAAAGTTGAGCTTAAAAAGGAAATCGATAAAAAAAGTTCTCGCAATTTTTTGAAGAAAACAATGTGCGATCGCTTGCGAGGGAGGTGATCGCAGTTGGAGAAAATTAAAACCTTATTCGCGGTCATGGATATTTTTCTTCGCAATCGCTGAACATAAAACGGCTTTTTTCTACGGGACGAATTTCGCGATAATAGATCTTGCGACCAAGCTTTAATGATTTACGGTAGTGCCGGGGAATGCGTTATGTTTGGTTTTGTCCCTCGAATTTTGATTAACTGTGAAGAGTATTGGGGTGACCGTCGCGTAAATAATGATAAATTTCGCACGTTTTAAGGAACAATAATCGCATTCCAGTGTTTTGAGAGCTAGCCTGAAGACTCAGACAGGCAAAGGCTTAGGGGTTTTTCTATAGTTTCCTTTCCAACTCGTTTTGTGTGAAGAGCACTCGTCAGTACTTGTACATGAGCCTCATTAAGGAAGCTAAAAACATTTACCCCTCGATAAGAACATACTGTACGTATTAAGGAGCCAGTTGTCACTATTATTCTATAATTGGCCTTTCCCTTATCCACCACGATTGATATGAAGAACTGTCTACGATAATAATAATTGCTGTAAGCTCATTATAGCACTTTTTAGCAGTCATTTCACCGATTTGGATCAGTGAAATATTTGGATTAATAACAACTGCTGATATTATTCGAATATAATTAGCAAAAATGTGTCAATGTAAGATGAAAGTTTTTCAATAAAATATTCTGAAATATTATACTTAGTCTTAAATATAATGGCAAGTATTTATTTTACAAAGATGTAACTCCATTATACAAATTGTATTTCGTCACTGTATTCTGTTTTTTTAGCTTTCGCACTCCTTAATGCCTATAGTTAACGTAATTTTTAGTCACCATTCTCCTATAATCTAATTGTTGACCTATCCACATTTACATACTCGTTGGTCTGTTTAAAAAAAGCTAGGAAACATCCTTATTATCACTGAACAAATAAACATATGCCTGATTGCTAATCATATTGAATGAATGCTATTCGTATTGTCTATGGAACTTTAAAATGCTAGTCTAATTATTGTCTTTCCTTGTCAAAATAAATGAAACCGCGAAGGAATTAAATAAGCATGAGAGAGGATAGATTGGAACGTGGAGACTAAAGTTGGAGGAGAAAATTGGGTGGTTGGTAACATGGGCCGATTCGAGAGGTGGTAAAAGGGGTCATTTACACTCAGTCCCCCAAGTATTTGAACATTCAAAATGATCATTCCTCCAGATCTCTTTTAGCGTGAAAAGGGTGTCCAGTCCACAACATTAGTCACTATGGGTGATTTTCGATCAGCCTGCGCAGATCGTAGTAGATTGAAACGCATGGGTGGACATTCGTGATAACGATTAGAATGCATCTGCGTCTAAGTGTGTACAATATGGCGTCTTTCCGCGCGTAAAGGTAGAGAGGGATTGGATATAAGATGTTAATAGAGAAATTCCAAGGAACTGTAACAGTAACTTTAACGGAGTCACCCGCTATGTGTGCATTATAATGCAACCATTTCAGAGAGTAAAAATCATTCGCCTTGACCGGGATTCGAAAGCTTAATATTAAGCCAAGCTTAATATTAAGCTTTAACCAATTAAGCTTTCGGTAGCTTAATTGGTTAAAGCACTCGGCCGGATATCGAGGGATCCGGGTTCGAATCCCGGTCAAGGCGAATGATTTTTACTCTCTGAAATGGTTGCATGTTAATAGAGGTAACGAAAACGTGAGAATCTGAAAACTTATTTTTTTAATTCCGACAGAAAACCTAGAGATATGCCCATTATTTATCACAAAAGAAAAATTAGTTCTCTCATTTTGAAATGTAAGTTAGTAAAAGTAATTTAAAAAATAACGTCGATTATCCCTATCTATTATTCGATATTACATTCAATATTTTAATAATACAAACTACAAATCATTGTGTTCATTAAAAGAGGGAAAGAATGCCCTAATTAGGTATGAGTACCGGACTTAGATCACTTAATACTTTAATGACTGCAATTCGTTGAATTTTTCGGGGATGTAATGCACGGTACGACATTCATTCTTGAGGTTCTCTTATAGAAATGCCTGAAAAATTGTCTTGCCATTCAGGTCAAAAGATAGCAATCATGACAGAACAATCATCTTGGAATGGAAAATTCTTCATTATGATAACAATCATAATGAAGAATATTGAAAGAAATTTGATTGTCACAATTAATATATACATATAATTATATAATATATGTATGAATATGGAATTATATTTAAATATATATTCATTTATTTATATAAGACCCTCCATTCTCTATGCTCTCTTATGTTTCTCAATGTATCAGAAACACGCGGATGTAAAAGCAAAAATATGTTTAAATCACACTTTTGACACAGATTAAAAACAGATACTAGAGTTCACGTGCACGTCCTGCTTAATATTTCCGAAACCATTCCATCCTCTTCCAGCTAAAGAGTAAGAATCAATACCCAAATAATTTGGATAAAGCCTGTCCCTGATCAGAAGCGCCCCACTTCCGCGAGGCCCTCAATCAAAGGTCGAATCCTCGGTGCCGCCTTGTGCGAATCTTTCATACGGGTGGAATGGAGGAACGAAAAGAACTCAAGTGCACATTTTTGTTTGTGTGTGAGAATTCGGGTCTCGAGCTCCCGTCTAGGTAAACGGGGACCTGAAAGCGTTAGCTCGCGGATAGGGGGGATTTGCGAGAGGAGGGAGGAAGGCTGTCGAAAGGAGCGGGAGGAGGGGTAGAAAGAGAGAGAGAGAGAGTACGGGAGAATTGGCAACAGGGGCGACTGATTTCTCGAGACACGAGGCACCGGACTACTTATTGTTCGGTAGCTTGGATGAAAAATTCGAGACGCCTTCATTTGGTCGCTCGTCCATATCTCAGAAAGAGGGAATGAATGTGGGTGGGGGGGAGAAGAAGGCATAAACGTGCCTCCCCGTATCCGGAGCGATCGGTCACATTTTCGAGGGGAAATCTGTTACTATAAGTGGTGTCATCTATCTTTGCACTCCCCACTGCCACCATCTTTCGTAGTTTGGCTCCTTTTTCGGTCTTATCGGACGGTCTCGTCGCCCGGGAGAGTGAAAATTACGCGCCGGAGATTTCACACAATACGTGTATAGTTGCGGTGTGCTAATTCGAGGCGTGAACGCGAAAATATTTATTCCCTCCGTCTCAAACCGTACGTGAGTTACAAAGCCAGGGGAAGTACACAAAAGCTTTAACGCGCGCCAGTGAGTTAAATTATCCACCCATCGTGGACTTCACACGACCATAACTTTCCACTTACCATATCGTTGTTAATTATGAATTTTAAACTCGAGAAATATAACATTCTACCATTTGGGCTTTTCACTTATTTGAACTTTCCAGTTTGACTAATATCTCATGGTAATGAGAAAAGTAAATCATATTTAAAGAGCGACAAAATAAATAAGTCTCTCTTGAATAATGGTTTTTTCCATTACTATATTCACAAACTGAATAAAATATTCAATCATCATTCATTACGTTGCACCCAAATTTAAATGTACTTGAAATAATGGAATCATCAACTCAATTGAGTTAATTAATTCTATGTTAAAGTTGGAAATTTTCTATGAAAATGCTGGATGGCTTTGGGCCATCTAGTTCCTTAAATTTTTTTCATTCCCGAAAAACCAGATTGTCAAGGAACGGTTTTTGAGCGGAGATTTATGTGTTTTTTATCGAAATAATGCGAATAGTTATTAATTTCTTACTGGATATAAATATAGTTTCGTATTCTCCGCCTGCAAATGATCTGTCTGCTGTGTCGAAATAGAAGAACGTGATCTCATGCGCCTATCTCACCGGAAAATTATTTCCATATAAGCGTGCACTGAAAGCGTCGGCCACCGTATATTACTGTGAAAATTTTCCGCATAGATGTGATCATCGTCGATAAATGATACGCCGGTCGAAGAGTACAATGATCATCGCTACGTCTCACGCCATCACTTTATTAAAGATCATTATGCGACGGTTCTGGCGTTCCCTAAACTGTGATCGGAGTGGGAACAATAAGAACTCCTTAGCGTGTCATATGAACATAAAATAAAACGTGTCCTGTATGAATTTCGGGAAATTACTGCAATTAGAAGGAAGCCTGCCTGATTTTGATAAGGATTTTTAAGTTCCACCTTTGGTACCCAATGAACAAGAAAAAAACTTTACACTCGGGCAACTTGGCACTTCCTGGTATAACAAAGATGAATACTATATCCTTCGAGAGTATTTATGTTCCCCACCGCCTTCGCCACTTAATTTTTCTTTTGGCTGTAGTTGCAATGCCTGGAATGATTTAAATTCTTCCCGTATACCTGCTCCTCAAGCATAATCGTTTCGCGACCGCTTTCATTTTTGCGCGTTTGATAGACGCCTTGATAATCGGCCCCGCTAAAAGGCCGCGTAATGAAACCAATCTCTTACCCGAAGCGGTGTACAGTGAGAGTGGTTCAATTCATTTTCTCGACGCGGAAGTGTAAAATTGTACTATGCTTCGCAGTGGTGTTGTGCGCGTAAAATATAGTATCTTTTGACACAGGACGACGGGTCCCCTCCTACGGAATTTGTGAAACAGAATGGTTAGATAGCCGAGGAACGTGTCCGCGTAGACCCTCAATCAAGCAAATCCGAACATTTAAGGGTCTGTCCGAAGGATTCTGTCGATAAATACATCCTCATACCCCTCGTAGTCAACTCGGGAACCGGTTGCTGGGCGTTCGATCCCGTTGCTCAACTACATACCCCACGTCGCACGTTCGCAAATCAAATTCCGCAACGGCAATTCTAATCGCACCCAAGAGGCGCCCGCGAGAGCGATTATGAATGGCACATAACCTGGGGAGCGGAATTACACATTTGATTGCGGCACACGATTTCACTTCCGGACTCCCCCTTCCGATTTCCGGATGTGTCGAAAATGACTTCCTCCGATCGCTCGCTCTCCCGGACCCGGTCGACGGACGTGTCCGATCCTTCCTCTCTCGCGCGCGCGCGGAATCGCTCCGAATTCGAGGGCGGGGTGTAAAAAATGAGAAGATCGTTGGCTAATTAACACGACCGAGACGGCGTCGGCGCTGCCCGCTTTCTTCCCTCGGCCCAATAAGCAGCGGTGTCGTTCCTAATTACCGCAGACCGGTTCTTTTCTTCGGTCTCCTGATTCCCGGCTCATAAGGAGGTGCATTAATGTAGAAAAATCCCCATCCGTTTAAAATCTTAAGACTTACGTAGATAATTTGGGCCGTGAAATTAGCGAGTAGCGGGTAGTGCTATTAAGCGTGCCAACCTACGTACGAGAGAGTACCTGGGTTCGAATTTCGATGGTGGGAATTCATCAACGAGTCGCCAATGTTCCCTGCAACTGTCTTAAGAGGAGGAATGACGTGAAGAACTTAGCTTGAAGTAATTATTTTATTTAAACGGTTTAAAGCAATCAGGTTGTGGTATTTCCCATCTTGAAGCTCCCGAGCTATTTAAATGCCTTTAGCCCGACTCGTTTAGCTAAAACAAAACTCCACATTTTCTTTTGATTTATATCTCAGCATGGTTATTTGGTAATTTGGAGGGTTCGAGGTAACCATCATGAAGTGGAGCATTTACAAATTGGGAATTCTATGGGAAATCGGAATTTTATGGACTTAGGAAATCGTGAATTTTAAAAATGCTTTAGTCATCTCGAAATACCGGACAATACTGTGCTTCTCCTAAGGATATATGTTTTTATTTGTTAATTGTGGAATAGTGCTTCTAAATTCATCTAATTAGGATTATTAAAGCTCTTAGTTTGCAGATATTCATTACGTATAAGATTATTTATTTCCATCCGTGATCATTATTTTTTTCCCATCACCACGACCCTTTGAACTCCCCAGATGGAAAATCATTGTCAATTAGCTTTCATGTGCGCAGTCTGTTTGTGTTGATCCCATTAGATATTGTCGCGTTAGGTAGATGCTTGTTGAATTTATCCATAAAGCATTAGCGTAAATATGATGCTGGAAATGTCACTAAAAAGCATCGGAGAGAACGATTGAAATAAATGTTGGTAGCAAGCGGATCTCAGGATTGTGCTATCATTACTATGAAAGATTGATTATCCGACCGTGAGAGATTTAGAAAGGCATGGACTCTGGATGGATGGAAATTGGGGTATGCACTTCTGGATTCGTTCCAGGCAGGGATGTGAGAGGTATTTTCGATGAGAAAATGATGTTGGAAAGTGTCCGTTGGACGGCGTTTCCCTCAACAGTGGCAGTAACGCGCCAGACGCCCTCCACCGAATTAGCACCGCCTTCAGTGCACCAGGAAGGCACATGATTTGGGTGACGACGGCCGCCAAGACCCTCCGGGCAATCCGGACGGCCCCTCGCCTCCATGGGGCCCGTAGCGAGAGGGAGGGTGGAGAGGGCGTGCGCCCTCTTCCGAGGCGGAGACTCATTGCGGGCGGCTGTGGCAAGCAAGGCCGCCTCCGCCGAGGGTGGTGGACGGGAGGGGGAGGAAAAAGCACGGGGACGATGTGAGATTGAATTCCTAGCGATCTGGCTCTTTGAAAAAGGAATTCCACCTCCAGAATTCTTATTCTTCCACCGGAAATGTTCTCGTTCCAGTGAGGTCGTATTTCAAACCCGAAGATATATTTTCTGCAAACCCTTCATAAATCATCTTCTAATGCTAACTCTATTACTCACAGATATCTCCAAGATCTTCCAATCTCACGTCCCTCTTAATATGGCCTGCGTATTTGTCTCTTGTCCTTCCTCCTGAGACTCTTCAACTTTATTTTTCCCTCCTATCGTGTTTCTGACGAATCCATTTTGTTTACAGGTGTGTCCAATCCTCCTGTTCTCCTGTCGCCTTGTCATGCTCTAAATTCTCTTTTCTCACTTTTCTATTCTCGCCTACTTCCTCGCTTCTGACGCAGTACATTGGATCCTTAGCATCCGCCTGCAAAACCAGCTTTCCTAGGCTCCTATTCTTATTTACCGGAGAAAAATGAAAGCCCAGAAAAAAATGGCACTGGAGGCAAATACTGAAGGTCAATTAAATACACAGTGTCCGTTCATCGGGAAATTTACCGTTGAATTTGGAGGCCATGATTTGCCCTGAAATTCCCCAATCAGAAGCCCAAATACTGCCAGCAGGCAGAGGGACGCCATCGGGAAAGTGTCCAAATCTGAGTATCTATTGGCCGCCAAACGTAGGTACTCATTACTGCATAAGGGAAGAGAGTAATGACGGGTGTACTTAGCCTTTTACAAAGAAATCTTGGAATTATTTAGATTAAAAATTTCCACTATTTCCATTATTCTTCGTACACTGGCTGAAGTTCGTTGTACATTGCAAAACTGGGAACGTAAAGAGCTTTTTTCTGAGATCCAATGAAAACTATATGGGATAAATAATTTCTCTAATGATGGATACTGGGATTTATCGAGCATAGGGAATAGGAGAGTGTAAATATTTTACAACTAAAGCTATGTGATACCTTTCAAGTCAACACTGAGATTTTTGCCAGCAAATGATTCCAAACAAGGCATCACTCTATTTTATAGCATTAAAATCTGTACGAAAATGTTTACAAAGCAGAAAATGCTAAATAAATGATAATAAGTTCAAAATCTGAGTTTTGATATTGATATTTTTTCGTCATCACATTATCTTTTTTATTGTATGGCCACAGGGTCTAGACCTCTGTGAAATGTTATGTGTACCTAGTTAAAATTGTTTCGCTGCATATGGTGCTTTTGATTCATAACCAAGATAACTAAATCGCACTTTTCACAAGCACTTTTAAAGCTACGATTTCAGATTAATAATTCTGCATTACGTGGTTGAGGTGCACCAAGAATGACTCTTTTAATATGTACTTGTTGCTCCTGATTTCAGCCCGTATTGCATCTGTTGCCATAGCCAGTAGTTTTACGGTCATTTTAGATATTTTTTCGGTCGAAGTGTACTTTTTGTTAGGCGGACGAGCCTCTAAAATGATTCTCTTAATCTCTCCTTCAGGACCACATTGGCGAAGTACTGGAAAAGTGGACGCAGATCGACGACGAGATATGGGCCAAGGTGATTGTGTTGGAGAGGAACCGGCGGGTTGCCAAGGCGTACGCGAGGGCACCCGTGCTCACCGTCAATGGTTCCGACGAAGGATTCGATGGCTTCAGGTGGGTTATCCCTCCCTCCCATGGACCACGAGCTTCGGCTACCCCTGGCACAATCCTATACCCCCAAATGCCAACGCTAAAAGCCGCATAGATCATGGGAAAGAAGTAGTTTATTTCTGATCCAAGACGATCCATAATTAAAAACAAAGCTACCAGTAACACTTACACAGATCATACCGTAATACTTCGACTGGTGAATACAATTTGTTCTTATCCACGAGTCATTTCTCAACAATTTCGTGTCTCGTTACCAAATTTTCTATTTAATGTAATGGATAATTAATCAATCACTGGTGACCAGATTGAAACAAGGTCCGGATACGTACGATAATGCCTGGATTGATTGAACGTAAACAGAGCTGGAAATTCGGTAGAGTGAATAAGCAACGCGAAGTTTTGAGAGTTATTGCGCCATGAAATGTTTTTAGATTTAAGAAAAAAACTTTGACTTGAATTTTCACTTTGATCATTGGAGAGATTTTGAAATTTATCAAGTGCTAGACAAATTTTTCTTCCTTTGTTTTTGCACTTCGAATGATTCTGGACACAGTTGTGTTTCATTGATTTCTCAAGTCTGTGCCACTTTTTTGTTAGTTCTGAGCTAATGCTTGGCCTCAGAAATTTCGATGTGATCTACCGTGTGAAACTTTTAGTCACAGTTCGATAAGTTCAACATAAAAAATGGAAACTTGTGACTCTTAGTACACTAGAGAAAATAAGTATTTATATTTATGGTAGGGTTACTTGTTTGTTATTTTTATATGTACCATCATATTTCAACTAGCTAGTTGAAGGTGAAGGAATGGGCTAAGAATGACATTGACCGGTATGTATAACTGTAAAGGTGTCTTTAAGGTGGTCCTCACGAGCACCTTGACGTCTCAATGTCATTATTTACTCGTTTAATTTTCATCCTTCAGATGGAAATTGATGTTAACGCTCAGGGCAAAGAAACTTCTGGAGTATCTCCAAATAAAGAAACACGAACAGCATAACGGACCTTCTTTGCGATCAGTAACTAAATTCGTCGCGTGAGCCTAAATTTATATCAACAGAGACTCTCAAACTTCCGTAAACATTACTGATTGGGTACATAAAATTATTAGGTGCCTCAATAATTCTTAGCCCAAAATGTCTCTTTATATTACAAGACCGACGTTCTTTGCAAATCAGTACTTATCGTGAAACTTAAATGAACCGTCAAATTTTTCTAAGTGCTTATAAATGCATTAACGCTTCTATTCATTTGATTTATAGTATGCTGTGACAGCATCTATAATCCTCTTATTTTTTATTACAGGATAGGACTGTGCGGGTTTGATAACCCAATGCGAGATCAGAAAACAGAAGAGATAAAACGTCACATCGGGCATGTAAGTCTCGATTCCTTTTTCACCATTCTCAAATAAAATCTTTGTAACTATGTTCAACTCATAGTACGCCTGTGAAGTCGTGTTCATGAAAAATACGATTATATGACCTGAAAATTATAAATAAAAGGTGCTTTTTATTAGCAGGTAAACTCTGTCACTAATAATATAATAATACGTCTAATTCAACAACAACAACAACATAAAACTGAGTAGTTCTTTCGTGATTGTTCTCTTTATTGATTCATTTTTCCATATGCAAATTTTATAAGCATTTATAGCGTCAATGTAAAATAAAACAATAGAAGATATATTTTGTATACATTAACTGCAGTGTAATGGCCACTTAAATATAGAATATTAAAGAAAGCTATGCCAAATAAATATTTTGCATGATAAAACTAGTGATGTAATGCGTAAATTCTTCTCGGGTCCTCCACCGGGTTATATCGTCCATCTCGGCCGACGTTTCGATGTCCGACCCGGTCATCGTTATCAGGGCTTCTGAATGACTTTCAGAAGCCCTGATGACGATGACCGAGTCGGACATCGAAACGTCGGCCGAGATGGACGATATAACCCGGTGGAGGACCCGAGAAGAATTTACGCAGCTGATACGCCGGGAAAACACCAAATCTTTTAGTGGTGTAATGTTTATATTATTTTGGTTTAAATAATCTAAAAGTGTAATTAAATAGTGTATCTTGTTTGTTTACAAAGCAATATTGTCCTCATTTCGTAACACATTTATGTCAGAAGAATGAAAATATTGTCTATTTAAACAATGATGTTTTGGTTTTCCTACTCTTTTGACTTCCCGCAGTGGAAAAAAAGGTGCCAGTTATATTAAGATTTGATAAGGTACGAGTATTAAAATCATATCTGATCAGCAATTCATTAGTTTAGCCCCCACTACTTCCTTTTAACGGACAATTTTAGTCATAATTTATTGTACACAGATAAACATGTACAAATGTCACAAGAAAGGCATTTTAAAAGTTGGCGTCGCTTACCAACTTGCTATACCCAAGGACCTTATGAGTTATGCACACTGTTATGCATGAGGATCTCCAATTTTCTGAAAGAGATTTTTTAAATAAATCTCTTAATACATGTATGATTGGACTCAATAATGGCATCGTCTAAATCACTGAACTGTTTATTTTATGAGTTAGCAAGCGTTGAAATCTCCCTGCAAGACGGTTAGGGGACCAACTGTGTGGACCCACATGGCTTGATAAGTGCACTGGCTTGTTCATGACAAGGACTCGGGCTCAAATCCCGGCCAAAGCGAATTTTTCAGTGATATTCTTATTCCTACTAGGAATATGTGCCAATTCATTACTTCTCTACTGAATTTCACATTCACATAAAGACTCAGCTAAAGCCGAAGCCGAGATCCACTCAACCCTTCCACCGCTTCTTGAAATCTTATCCACCACCGAATCACCCTCCTATGCCTCACGAAGCTATGGATAGTTTTTCCTGACATTTGCTGCAACCACTGCCTTATATCAAGTGAAAAGGAAAGATAGAGTAACCTATTGCTACACCATAGAAGCGTTCCATTGATCCTCACCCGCAGCAGGAAATATATTTTTTTCCGTCTTTAATTTTCAATTTTGAAAGGGCAAAATTCACCATTTCAGAGTTTTTGGAACCATAAGATTTAATGGAACACTTCGATGATGTTGCAACGGCCTCCTATTCCTCCTTATTTAATCCAGTGCTATTCATTTTTCTTGCGGTTAAAATATTCATTCATGCTTCTAAATTTTTATGTAATATTTATTCTTCAATTAGGGTGTTGTGAGCTTGACTCAGAACAAATATAAGGAAAAAGTTTAGACAGATTCATAATTGATGTTAATCGACCGCGATGTCTATATTTGCTCTTAATTTACGTAGAATATCTAAGTGCATGTCATGAATAAAATTACATAGATTTCTTAAATTGCTCGTGTGTTTATCGATGAATGGTGCCGCCCACTTTTTTGAGTCTATAGGAGATTTTCCTCTCGCCTAACTACAAGCACCACGACCGATAAGGTTCGATCCCAGTCATCCCCTTCGAAAAAAAATGCAATCTAGCAAGACAGAGTATTTCAAGACTTCGTTTTAACTCTCTTCTCTCTCTTTCTCTCTCTCTCTCTCCTTCCCACCATCCCCCTCTCTCTTTCCCTCCCTCCTGTTTCTCGATAAACCGTGCCTTCGCCTCCCCGCCTTCTCCCTTGGATCCACCTTCGCAGGGCGTCAAAGTAAAGATGGACGAGGAGGGCAACATCCTGGTGAAGAGGGTGTCCAAGTGCAACGTGTACGTGCGGAGCCCCGCGGCCAACGGGCACTCGGACATGGCTACCGAGACGAGCCTCGGCTCGGACGTGGCCCGCCTGCCCAACGGAGCCCTCGAGGTGGACAAGCCAGTCAAGGTAAGCGGGGGTATAGGGCGGGAGGGTGGAGGTATGGGTGGTGAGTGGAGCTCGGGAAACCGTTTTAAGGAAATTTGAGGGTGAGGAAATAATATTTAGGCGTATATGGCGGGAAGAGAAAAAATACAACCCCCCATCCCTTAAAAATGATACATCGTTATCATCGTAATGCTTCGCTGTTATCTTTTCTACGTGATCTCTTCTTAATAGAAACGTTTACACGGGAGGCAGAGCATGCTTCCGTAACATTTGGTATGCAATGAAACCTGATGAGTCACTCGTCGTATTTTTCCACATCTTCCTTTGTAAATTAATACGGTATAATTGATTATTTCTTCAGTTTGATTTTTGGTCTCTGATTCAGTGAGCCCAAATGAAAACATAATAAGGGAGTGTCTTTATTTTTTACTTTTAAACGCTCCTTCAAATTTATTTGTTGCCATAATTTCAAACTGCTTCTAAGCTTTCATGTATAACAAAGAATAGTTATTGAATGATTACATGTTATTTTGCAATAGAAAGTGTTTATCAAAATATAAGAACGTATGGTAAAGCAAGAAATTAAACATTGGAAATATATGTTTCCTTTTGGAGATGATCTAAGGAGTTAAAAGAGGAATTTCACTCCGGCATATCGTATAGTTCTCCTCCTCTTGAATTTTATTGTCCTCACATTTAGGTTAACATCACGGAAATATTACTACTCTCTGCAATAATTGCATCTGGAGATTATGATTTGTGTACATATGTGTATAATCTCCTTCTTACTCAGTTCAGTCCTAACTTCTCACTTTGTCGTAATATTTTTAAGTATACTTCACGATTGTTTTTAAAGATTCTTATTCTGGGCAATTAAGTTGTTCCGATCTCACTTCTAATGTTTGAGTACAAACTCACGGAATAACGCCTCACTCAAATCACCCTTTATCGACCACGCTGACTATAGTGCATTAGATTTTGGTATCGGCCTTTCATCCTTTTGCATGCGTACTTTCGTTAGGGCATATTCTAGCATGGTGGATTGCTCACAGATGGAATAAGAAATATAAATATAAGAAATATATAGTAAAAAGAAATATTCTACGTTCCAATTAATGATAGCATGTAATATAAAACGTGTTTGCATCCCTTTCTTATCCCCTAATGCCCACATTGTAATGTAATGTCCTTTCTTGTGTTAA
The DNA here is from genome assembly GCA_037158775.1 of Hetaerina titia. Taxonomy (NCBI): domain Eukaryota; kingdom Metazoa; phylum Arthropoda; class Insecta; order Odonata; family Calopterygidae; genus Hetaerina; species Hetaerina titia. The sequence continues at coordinate 84,277,855 of CM073770.1, forward strand.
CTACACAAACACCGACGCACATTTTGTGCAAATTTATTGCGTTTCAAACACATTATATCCCCTCACTGGCTTTATAGATAGATCATCGCACTAGACTCTCAGGGGTGGAATGATCATTAAGGATCCCCCCCCCCCCTAATTTGGTATGCAATTCAGCTTGACCTTCAGGTGTTTCCGGTTGCATAACCATATAGTACTTAGGACTTTTTTTAAGTACAGTCCTGACAGCGTAAGTTGCGCGTATCTACAGTGAAACAACGCCTAATGACATTTCCTTCCACATTCTTCCGTCGCAGCTCTTCGACATGAGAAAATTTGAGGCCAACGTGGGTCGGGAGCTGAGAAGAGCCTACCCCGACCGTCGCCGACTGGAGTTTCAGTGTGTTTCGGTCATCGCATTCGTCCGCCCGGAAACGAACAGCCTCCTGGACTGTCCCGTCTGGGTCCTCCTCATCAACGTCCTGGCATTGGATATGCTGAAGGCCAGAATGCCACCCAGTGAGTACCCACCAAGCGAAGTACAGCGCTCCATCAACCGGCTTGTAATAGCACGGCCGCTCTGATGTATTCCCTCTACATTGCCGATTCCCACCTCGTTGTGCAGTAGGGGGTCGGTCATAGTTTTCTTTGCAAATCCACAAGAGGAGGAAAGATAAAGGAGTGGCGAAGTACAGAGAATGGTGTATGGGTGGAAAAGGTTCTAATTCTACGGCCTAGGATGTACTCCGTAAATTTAATAATACTTTAAATTTAATTATATATCGCAAAAAGGTCAATTTTTGATATCTGGACGACTGGATTGATACGTGGACAGTATTGCATTCATATTTCACCTTTTGGGGCGAATTATTACACTGGGTGTAGTGCTGGTCTCCTGACAGGAAGATCCGGGTTCTATTTGGTGCGAAAAGGGCTCGGTATAAGTTGTGCTCTTCCCTCACTTATCAAACATCTTGAATTCGTGTTCTCCCTTCGCGTCACATCTCAGCCTTCACGTCCGATAATGAGCGTGCAAGCTCCTTGTTCGACCCAGTCGTCAAGAAACTCAATGGCCAAACATTTTTTGGTGTGAGCACGTGCACGATTCATGTTAAACTTCAACGAAGCTATTTTTGTAAGCATGGGCGATAGTAGAAACGGCGAGTCAGGAGGATTTTAGATTTTCTCGAAAGCAAAGGTGACGCAGGCTCGTATTCCGTCACCACATGAGATGTATGGATTCCACCTTAAGCTTTGGGTTTATACTTGTCCACGAAACTCGACATTTAATTGACCCATTATTTTTTTTCTTTTCAAAATTTTTGTGTGGACACAAAAATGTCCTCGCTGCTACAATATAACGTTCTCGGTGATAGGTGGATTGCACACCGCATATAGGAAACGGTTAAAATTTAAAAAGTATATACTTTTGTCGTGTTTCTCCTTTTCATTCAGCATTACTTTTGAATCTTGCAAAGAAAAAAGAAATGAAAGAAAGTTGCGTTTAGGTTATTTCAGTAATTTTCACTTGAATTATTCTTTTGAAAGTAAAGGTGAAGAATGTCGTTGGTGAATGTAAAGGTGAAAGCTGACGTTGCTTCCATGAGCGTATGCTATGATATGGCATCAATTCAATCTTTTCCACTCGGCCAAATTTCTTTCTGTTTTGTTATAAAACTCGCATCCCCTATGCCTAACTATCTTCTGTTTGGACTTCACGACCAATTTATTTCCCAAGGAAAGAAAAAAGCCTAAACTACAATATGATGGATATGATGGTTCATTGTTTTATCTCCGGGAATGAACAAAATTTTTCGAAGGTTTGGGAAAGAAGTTGTGCGTAGATAAAATGGGAGTGCGGAAAATCCCCAACAACTTGGCATATTATCGGCAGAAAACGGCGTGGAAATCAATGCACTTTGTGACGGACACACAGAATTTACGACAGGCTGCCGTGGTGAATCTTGGTGCGTCTGAGGAAGCTTTGCTTGATTTAGAGCCGCCGTATGGAACGAAACGATGGCAACCCAAAGCGACTCGGTTTCTCGGTTCTCGGAAAGCGACTTGCTTTGATGAGTGGATATTGAAAGAAGAAATCTGCGGTTGAATGGGCTTTCAAAGGTTGAAACAACTGCCATAAACAACTTTTGCCTCTCGTGTCCGTCAATCCTTTCAGTCACGTACAACAGCCGTGACTCAATTTTCATGGCCTGCGTGGTGAGTTCTTTACCCTTCGACAAATCTTTCGAGAGTCTTTGACTACGCCACCGTATTAAAATCTAGTTAGCTTTATGCTTTAAGTCGATGATAATGAAAAGTCTGATATTTTCAGTCTATTGAAAAAAATTAAAAACACCTTTTTGGTAGAAATGTATGAGTACTGTGTGAGATTTATATATTATAAAATTTATCGATGGATAGAAAAAATCAGACATTTCTATTTGCCTTCGCCTAGCTCGAAATGACGTTGTTCGTGCATTTAGTTTTGAATATTTAATTATCATCGGTACTCTGTCTTTAGTATTCGAACGTTTTTATGAAGAATATTTGAATATCAATAGAATGAATACTTTTCTGATTTCGAAACTAAGAGCTAGGAAAGCAAAATTATTTCTTCCCCATTATTTCTACCCCTATGTAATATGATATGTTTGGCTAACCTGGTGGAAATGTTTCCATTAATTTGTTTTGAAACCCATTTTTACAACTGTTCTATTTTATTATCTTTCGGGTGATGTTTATAATATTGGTTATGACATATCCGTAAGCAAAACAAGGCTTTATATTTCCACGAATGCTTTCACGATAAATTGTACTTTTATTAAGGAATTTTCATGCGTAAAACTATGTCGTATGCGCATTGTCTCATGTAATCTACATAAAGACGTCATACACTAGAAGAACACTCTAACAAGTGACTGACCTAATTTATTTTTCTCGAAAATAATGAAACGATTCAGCTGTGGGAATTGGTTGAGTATAAAATTATTTTTCCCCTAACTAATAACCTTCTGTTGCGAACCATTAATGTTGATGTGAGTCAAGGTATGAATATGAAATTGACGAGTATCTTGATACGACAAAATAATTTTGTTCTCGAAAATCAAGACCATACACATGATTACTGTTTGAAGATGGGATAAAGAGAATTCGAAGAGCAAAGAGCGTTAAGCCCCCAAGAAACTTCTAGTGTTATCGAAAAATCGCCCAATCGCAAATCGGACAGACTACTGAAAAGGTTGCGAGATCCGTCAGAATTCATTTCAATTTTGATTTTAATAAATTGTCATCTCTTTAGATACGATTACAAAAAGTTAATAGAACCTGAAGGGTCCATTGGAAAGATGTGTTCAATCCAATTCAATTATGAGGAGAAACAGAATTCACTCTTTTAAATAGCCAGGTGTCCCGATGGGAGTTGGCTCCTGAAGGCTAAGGCCTAATTCATCTGAGTCGCCGTTGAGGAACCATTACACTATTATCAATTGTCAACAGAGAGAAAAACAACAGAACATAACATACATAAGTTCATATTAGTGAATTACCCAATATTGTAGCCTGGGAATTTCCTACTCAATCCGTCGATCACCTCCCTTAATTTTGTGTGAACCCTACGGAAACCCTTGAATCCCTCTCTACCTCCTCCCCCCTTCCATCATTGAGAAATAACGGTTCTTCCGAGGAACGAGCGCAGCGGGGATTGCCGAAACGCTCTCTCTCGCAGTCGGCACACGGATTTGCCAATTCGCGTCGCTCGCTCTTTGTGAGCAGGTAGGTACCCCCACCGCGTTCCGTGCGCAGTAGCCCACGGCATCTTTCGGGCGTCATACTCGGTTTCCCGATCACAGCTCCTCCACCCCCGCCTGGAGCGCGTAAAGTGGAGCCCGGAGCGTAAGACAAGTTCCGTCCGTTCACGTCGCGGTCGGGGGAGAAAGAGATCAATTCGAGAAATATGTGCTTTGTTCGGTTCAAGAATGAGGCGAAACGAGGCGAAAATCACCTGCGTCGCCGCGACCAAATTCGAAACGGTGGGCGAAATGGATGGAGGGAGAGAGGGAAAGCAGAAATAAAAGGTCTCCTACCCAGTGACCAATGATGGTTTTCGATCTCCCGCCATCCCCGATTTCCGCTAAGTATAGTAAGTCTCGGTGGTTGCATGTGTGTGTGTGTGCGTCTAATGGGGCCCACGCATCCGTGGTGGCGCTGTCGTCGCTCGAGTTTTCAAGCCCGATTCCGCAACGCGATCATTGCCACAAGAAAATGAAGAAGGGGAGGGGGGCGCTCAGAGTCCAGTTTTCCCTTTCTTTTGCGGCCGAATTGCGATCTCTCAAAAACATTCGCCATGGGAACGTTTCCCTCAGTGTCTCTCTCGGAACCTTGCGATTGGTCAATGAAAAAAGGGTCCCCCTCCACTCCCCACTTGTTCCCAAGTCAATCCCTCCTTCCCGATCCCCACTCGAACCCTTCCCCCAATCCTTTCTCCCACGGAGTGGGGGGAATAACCGGGGCGCCAGGAAGGGAGTTCCTTTTTCCCTTGCGACCAGGAGTTCGATCCTTCCAGGTTTCTTTATTCCCTTTGCTCACCCATCGTCAAACCGAGTTCGGTCGTTTTTTGCGGTGAACCCCTTTCGCGCAGTAGCGCACTTTGTTTTTTTTGCACTCGGATCGGCTTAATTGCAAGTTCCGGGGTGGATGCACTTGCTAGATACGTTAAACGAGCACTAGGAAGATATAGATTGCATCACTGGACGTGGAAGAACTAAAATATTTTGTAAATGCATCACGTCAAACTTTATAGACCCAACATTTTAATTCGTTTCAGTTTAAATTGATTGTATTCAAACCTTTCATTTTCCGCGTCAAAATATAGCGTGTGTTTCGTAGTTCTCCTTTATTTAGAATTCAAAGCGAAACCCATTGAATCTCAAAAGTTCTAAAACTTCGACAAATTCCAAGAAACTGTGGGAGATGCCGCGACAGTAACTTTTAACGGGGTCATACGCTGAGTTTACATTACAATGCAGCAATTTCAGAGTGTAAAAATTATTCGCCTTGACCGGGATAGGAACCCAAATCCCTCGATGTCCGGCCGAGTACTTTACCGAGGCGTTCCCTTACACTCCCGATCAAGGCGAATGATTTTTACACTCTGAAATTGTTGCATTGTAATTCTAAAAAACTTCACCTTTATCCAATCCAGCTCTCTAAGTCTCATTTATACGGAGCGATTTCATCGCTAATCTCTTGCGTTTATCGCTGTGGTTAGAAGGGGGGGGGGAGTTAGGGTAACTACTTCGTTCAAATCGTAATAGCCATCGAATCCCGGATGGATTGCCCCCAGCGAAGGAAGTTGAACTCTCCGACGCTACGTGAGCGATCAGATCATTGCTAGAAGACGTAGCGAGTGAGTGATCGCTCGAGTTATATGGGATTCATATTGAAGGGAAAGATTGCGTTTCTCAGTGGAATCGTTGGCAGGCGCGTTGGCAGGATCGTTTCTCGCAAAAAAAAAACGCGCCCGATGATATCGTCTGCGCGTGAGCGATGAAATCTTTTCGTTTCAACCGTGGCTTAATACCCATTTCATTTCTTTTGTTTTTATCAGCCTTTTTATAAATAAAGGTCTGGATCCCTTCTTAAAAAATCTAAGTGGGCAAGAGGGATAATAAGATAAACAAGGGAAAACTATATTTTTCTGGATACATTTAGGAAAAATCCCAAAACACAATGAACTCAAACATTAATTCTTCGTGTTTATTCAAATATTTCTGCCTATTTTTATTTAACCGGGCAGAGTACACAAATAAAGTTGAAAATATATTCTAAACTCGTAGGGCTGGAAAGATTGTAATTGCGTCGAGAACTGCTGTTTAAATTTCGGTAAGCTATAAACATGAGCTAGATTTAAACATTGGAAAAGTCTTAGGCCCTCGTTAACGGTCAGTCCTCAGCACTGGGAGATTCCAAGGGATCATCTATACGTACGTACGTCAAAATTTCCCATGACTTTCAGCATGGGAACTCCTTCCCCTGGAATATCACATAATTCACTATTATTATCGAAATCAATGGAGCTGTGTCCCTTAAGAAAATATTCCCAAATATCTTGGATTCATGAAACCAGAGAAGAGACTGGACAACTCAATCACCAAAATGTGATATTTATATTCAATTCTTTTTTAAATATATGTCTCGGAATCCCGATTTCATGAGGTATAACTGCGAGTGATGAGGCTGTAAACGTTGACCTCCAGGTTCCATGGAGCCAACTGTGAAATATCGTCGATGGTGTGGAGCCACGAAGGACCCATCATTCGAAAATCTCAAAATCAAAACCTTGCCGAGGGTTGTGATCTCCGACGGGGGGGGGGGGGTGAACGAGAGCGATGCACCCTCCGAAGACGGGCATTCCGGCATCCTTCATCAAGGATGATGACCAGCCGTAAGGGAGGAAAAAAACCTAATAAGACTCCCACGCGGAGATAAAAGGGTCTGGACCCTAATTTTCGTCTCGAATCCTCCGCGGCGCGGGGAAAAACCCTTTAATCATCTCGCGGGACAGAGGCGAGGTGAGAAAGCCTTGAGGCATGAACATTATCGGACGCACTGGCCAGGTAATAAAATTATCTTCCCTCTCCCAACTCCACCCTTCCCCATTCCCAACAGTTTCGGTGGACAACGGTAACCCAAAAAGTCCGTTGTATTTTTTTTTATTTTTTCATTCTCGTCTTTATTTCGAGGCAACTGAGTCCTCATGTTTGAAAGGGGTGTGGGAGTAGGGGTTTGACGGCGAATGCGATCGTTTGGGTCACCCGCTCCGAGGTCATTGGAATTCCGTGGGTCGCGCGCGTCCGAATCAACCGCTATGCGAGTGAGCGCACACGCCGTCTCGAAGGCGTTGGCCAGCGGGAGTCTCCCCTTTCCACTAACACACCCCTCAACCCCCCCATGTCCCCCGTGGCGGCCCCCGAGGAGGGAAAGGGGGTAAGGATGAGGCAAGGGGATGAGTATGTGTAAGGAGAACTAATGGCGTCGTCGTCCAGCCCCATTCCCCCGGGGGGTCACGAGAGGGAGTGAGAGAGGACGTGGAGGCATTTGATGAGGAGAGAAGAAGGGGAGGAGTGGGCAAGGGGAGGAGTGGGCGAGGCGAGGGCGTAGCAGGGGGGGGGGTGCGAGGAAGACCAGGGGAAGGAGTCGGTCTCTGCTCCCGTATGGCTAGCTGGTGGTGGTAGGTAGGTGGGTGGGTGGTGGCGAAATGGCTACTCTGCGTTTGCGTGGGCGGTCGGGGGGACGTGGGCCAGGGCCGGCACACCACCGCTGGGGCGATGGCCAAGGCGCAGGCAGGCGGGCGCTTTGCACCTTCTGCCCTCCACACCCCTTCGCCCCCTCGCGCTCAGGAATGCAGGGGAGCTGCGTCAGTTCCGTGGCCGTGTTTTCTCCAATGGCGGATGTAAGCTGCAGTGAATCGGGTGTAAGGGAATCCGCCTTTCACACTTAACGAGCCCGAGACTCATCCCTGATCGAAGAGCCTACCGAAAAAAATGTCGCGATGGAAAATGTTTTTTAATAGAAGTATCCATTGACCCATGAGGAAAGCCAAGGAAATAACTAAATATCGCGGTTGTCCCTGGGTATTTAAAAGGACAAGGAGGGCATGATTAAAGCGATGTGGCGATCAAGTTGGTATCTCGTCCGGCCACTGACCGGAGGGCCCGAGTTCAAATCCGGGCGACGCCTCTCGGCAGCCCTAACTTCACCGTAGCCGCACAGGGGACAGAGGACAGGGCACAGACTTGGACTTGGGCGTATACTATGATGTATGGCCCCCTATACTTCGCCACTTTCACTCGACGTGGGCCACAGTACGATGTGAGATCTACCCACACCCATCAAAGCTACCTACGGATAATGAAAAGTGATGCACTGTCCAAGATACCGCCGTTGATTATTAAATATTTTTCGCCATTAATTATTTTTAGGAACTAGCGTGGAAATATAATCGGTCTAATAACTCCTACGAATTGGTAGACCATTAAATAATTAAAGTAAGCTGAGGAGTAATAATGCTCTCATAAGCCTAGAAAAGACGGAATTGAGTGTTCGGGATTGCGATATTAAGAAGATTAAGGTCAAATCCAGGACTTTATTTCTTGCAAAAGATCTCAAGAATCGAAAAAAATAACTAAAATTTCCAAGTTTTCAAAATTCGTTGGAGAGGGTAATACACTGTGATATCCCTCCGTAACATTGTGATATCTGAAAGCAGTAGTGCGTGTATCTAATGCCAGTTTTCACCATTTTCTGAGAGCAACTATCGGATATCTCAGTAGATTAAAAGTCCTCAGGAAATTATAAAGTTGGTCCCAATTTTATATGTTTTTGGATTATTACCAAGACCTGAGTAAGAATAACGAATGAATATTAGATGATATTCATTCGTTATAATACGAAAATTCATAATTTTCATGAAAATGGATGTTATAAAAATCCTTGGAAATCTTTTACAACTCTGAGTGTACTTAAACGGGATGGTTACTCTTCCGATAAATATTTTTCAAAGGTATTGTTTTTATAAATTAGAAAGTTACACTATCCATGATCAGAAGCTGTGGTGAAAACTTCGCTAAAAATATCAATGAACGTTTATTATTTTCACTCCGAGTAAATTGAAAATATCGTTGATATCGAGTTGAAATGGCAAATTTAAATTTTTTCTACAGTCGATTGATAGGTTTTTTTAAGTGCGGCTTTCTATATATCCTTCTCAAAAGAAAACAAAGACACGAACTTATTGCAAATGTTGCTGAATCCGCTTCGAGCCAAGCTTTAATCTAATATTTGAGAGTAATGGCTGTCGGCCGGCGAGTTACCGCCGCGGTAAATATATTTACGTATTTATAAAGTGGAGCAAAGAAAATGGGAGCGGGAAATCGTTTTCGACACACGTAAGCATTAGTATCGGTTTTTCAACTGTCCTCACAAAAAAAGGAAAGCATTGTAATTGAGGAAATGAGATCCAGTGGCGTATTTGCTCTTGCGTAAAATAAAACCACCTAATTTTCATTTTCGCTTCGGTCACATTTTTCCCCATAACAGTATTGTTTTTTTTTTCCTTTCGGGAACAGGATTGCATTACTGATGTTGAAAAAAAATTAATGTAGGCCGTATTGCGAGGCGAGTGTTTGAAATAGCGCGTACCGTTATATACCGCGCTCATATGCGAATATTTAAATTCTCTGAAAACGAGTCGTTCGTGGGCGAAAAATTAACAGCGAAATAGCTGCGCAAAATTTTAAACATTTTTATTCATAGTATAGTATTCGGAGACAGTTCAAAACTGACGAACTCGCCTATATACTTACAGAAAATCAGGAAACAAACATTTAGGCCAGGTTTTACACGTCCAATCAAACTGAAGGTTAACTTTAACCTCCGGTTAAGGCTAAAACTCAGTTTTAATACCGCTAGTTAAATTAAAAACCGACCGTTAAACATCTCAATAACTCACGGACGAGGTTACTGTTCACATTAACTAATGATAAATCTTATTTGTTCATAATATCCGATGGTCAATAACCTGCCATGGTAAAAAGAGACGTTTCAGGCGTGATATGGTGGAATATCATGATTAATTAAAATTGGCAATTTTCCTCAAAATAAAATATTATTAATACGACCGGTTTCAATGTGACTACATCATCTTCTGTAGTCACATTGAAACCGGTCGTATTAATAAAATTTTATTTTGCGGAAAATTGCCAATTTTAATTAAACTGCCATGGCAAGTTAACGTTAACATTAACGGACATCTGTATTTAATGAGAAATTATTCTACCAGTCCTTCGAAAAAGAAATAAAAAAAGACCAGACAACAATATCATTTGTTGCATAGTGAGAGATGATGCTTAGGAACAATGGTGTACTTAGTATCATCTCTACGTGATTACCGCAGTTCTCTCTTTAATAAAAGATAATTTCCCACATAGCAGGAGCTTCTATCTAATTTCAGTGAGCAAGATAAAAAGTTGCATGTTCCTTTGTTGCATAAATTAATTTCCGATGCTCAAGATCTATCATGTCCACCAGTAATTTGTTATCTTATATTATTAAGCAGATTTCGAAATTTTCTACCTTTTCGTGCATTTAAGTGACGTTTAAAGTTGGTAGAAAAAACACCCTTTTTACTTTGCGTGCGAATCTTCTAATTTGTAGTTCTTGTGTGTTGAATTAATAGTCAAGGGTGAATATTTTGGAACCGAGAGAATGGCGGTTCTGACCTTCAGAAAAATTTTCCTTGATAACATACAAATAGCTCCGTGCTTACCTATTTTTGATCAATCATATTTCTTCATCATGCCCGTATACTACGGTAAAGTCCGGATTCAGTCCCCTTATCTGAAATTGTAAAAGCATATAATACTTTCAACTACGAAACGAAGAGCAAATCCTTAATCCACTTCACCGCCACGTAGGGAAAGCGACAATCCCCGAGTCCACCTCGCCCCCGTCATGCGCTCGATGACGCAACCGGACCTCTCTGTGAACTCCCGAGGCCTTGCTCACCTCGGTCAGATAAAAATCAAAAAGAATTCTCACGGTAGTAAAAATCAAATGTACGCCCAGTCGCATTGCGGTTTCGCCCGCTGGTGAAGTCGTAAATAAGCCCCGCGACAAACTTCCGACTATTTCCGGGAAAGCATTGTTAAGGCATACTACACCTGCCAAAAGCACCGATCGCATTCGTGAGACGGTCATGAAAATACAAACATGGACGCCAAAACAGTCAACGGAGACAGGAGGATAATACGTTCACCTCCCTCCTCTTCTACATCCGTAAGATCGTCCGAATTGGCGAAAAAAATGCGTCTTGGACATGAATTTGCACTCTCGCGGCCTTGTGTGCACATCCCAGGGCACCAAACGTGCCAAAACTTGATCACCTAGAATATTATGAAGGCGCGTGACCTTGGTCGCAATATTATGTAGCAATGTGCATTAATGACAACGTAGGAGTAGGCTACCACGCCATCGGTTGGAGTTTGCAAGGTCGCAAACGAAGTAAAATATGAAAAAAAATCTATGAAGCATTCGCAATTATATTGGCTGTATTCCGTAAAATTTCTATCGCATGTTTGTGCTCGCGCCACGAACACATCTACGTCGCTCGAAGGCATTATAACATTATTATAATGTCACGCCTCGGTTGGGACTTGCCAACGCACGTGTTGACATACAGGTAGATGGCGCTTTCCACAACCACCACACTGTTAGTAATTGCGATATTTGCCACGGGATAAACGTCGTTGCGTCAGGCTAATGTTTGAATTCTAACGGCTCGTCGTAATAAATTCCCTCGGATTGGGTTGTTTCGTTGAAATTTTCGTGGAGAGCCGATCGCGTCGATTATGAGGAGCAAAATGCTCGCGAGCCGCGCGGCTAAACGAACTAGCGGAGCCGTGAGAACCACCGCACGCGTTCGCGGCGGCGACGGCAACCCGAAAATACGAAATTATTATCAAGATCGCCGCCTAATTACGCAACCCACCCACCCAATGCGATCATCGGGGTGGCCCCAGACTTCTCCCACACCCGGCCTAAAAAAAAGGTGTCTCGGACGTACAAAAAAATGAGGACGGGATCCGCGAGATAGAAGAAAAGTTTTTTGGGGTAGTTGAAGGAATTTCTGAGTCGGGGAACATCGGATCCCAGTCGTGAGCGCCCGTGCTGGTAGAAATCGGATCTTCGGGGTGTGTGAGCGGGAGGAGAGGGTGGGAAATCTTTGTGGGGCCGAGTGGCGTTCGTCGTTCCCGAGGCGGCTTCATTCCAGTAAATGCCAGGAGTCGAGGGGGTTTCCAAAACTCAAAAAAATAAGTGTCGGGGTACCGTCGGCTCACGATCCTCGTCGAGGCCAACGACTGGGAACGTTTCTCCCGTGGAGCAACAAGTGGAAGGAAACCACTCTCCTTGCTGCACGTGAAGATGCTCGAATTGATATACATAATATGCGCATGCTTGCGAGGAAAGGAAACATGCTGCAGTTTTTTTTCAAAGACGACCGGGAATTCCTCGGGGAACTTGACCTTTCCCGGGGCAAAATACATGACCGTACGCAAACCTGCGGAACTAGCGGTGCAAAAACACCCGGAGTTTGATATGGTAAGAAAACAGAGGGCAGGGTTTTGCGGATTGAAATTTGAGAAACGTACGTTCTTCTATGAATGACCGGAAGGATGAGGAAGCCCTTCAGTCAACCTAAATATTTATTTATATTTTTATGAAATGAGTTCTGCTGGGACATACGTAAATACCCTGGTGATGATCGAAGGGGAAATGCTATTTCCAATATCTCTTCGCGTGTATCCAAGGTTTCTTCAAAGCGCGGTTCAAAGTGCCGTGGGCGATCGAACAAAAAAAATGCTACCTCAATTATGTATGTCTAAACCACGATAAAATAAGATTCCGGCAACTTCTGAGATATGACCCGTAGGTCGCCGTTACGGTTCGTTAATTCTGAAATACGTAAATTTCGAGTTATTACGCGCCCGTAGTCTGCGTTTCGTCCGGATTGAAGCAAGAGTCTTTAAAAGCGACGCATCTTCGCACCTTGGCGCTGTGAAAGTGAGAACAGAAGTGCTTTCGCAGGAATTCGATTAGGCGACGGGCTCCTTCGAAACTTAGTATTAGGGATGGTATTTTGATTTCAGATGCCCACACACGAATGAGAGGCCATTTCGCACTTCCCTCGGAGACCAACTAACAGGTTTACAAAGGTTTCGGCACCTATTTCTGCCTTTCGCTTCAAAAGGTTTTAGCCATAGGGCACGCTACCCACCTGTCAGTGTAGGTGTTGAATTTTTAGTTTCAGAAGCGATCAACCGGATAAGATTCCTTTAGTGAAGAAAGATTTTAGATGAAGATTAGAAACTTGTCTGATCAATTTGATGGGTGGTGCTTCCATCTTCTAGAAAAAGTCTGTGGGACGAGTTTCAATTTGAGCACGAGTTTGTGCCAAAGTACTTGAGAATACAGTGTTTCGTTTCTTTGAGAGTCGGATGGACTGCCAGGTTTTCAACGGGAATACGGCGGACCAGGATAAAGTATAAGTGAATGGATTTACCCATTAAAACGTTCAAAAGAAAAAGGGATTGTTTCATCAGAGATATTTTGAGGACCGTTAGTTCGTTGAAGGTCGTGAAGTGGGAGAACATGAGACTTTAAACATTACAAGAACAGTCCGGGAATGAAAGGATTAAAATAGATATATGTAGTGCCGAGAACGGAGAAATTCAGACCTGAAGAGATAGAGATGTAAAATACCAGATCTGACTGGGAGTTTCTATGTCTTCATTTTTAACCAGCAATGCACCCAACCGGGAACCAATGCAGAAAGCACGAGTTTTAACGGAACGGTATACAAGGTTTTAATGGGTACTCCGTAGCTTGTATCTGTCATCTATTATTCAAAAATAAATACCGTCCCCAGCGTCTGTTTTGTTTGACGTTACAATTATGGTTGCATCGTCAAATAGGTGTATAACTTAGTTTACGAATAAAATCGATCAAACTTCCGTCGCCAACCCACTTGCTCTAAAATATTATTCAATCATTTCAATTAAGCGTGATGAATTTTCTCCAACGATTCCCTATCAAGCTCAGAAAATTTCTTTTCGCTACACTTACGGCAATGTATAACGTTCGACGTGATCGTCACACACAACAGCATCGTATTATAAGGACAAATTGTTCCATGAAGACTGGTAAATGTTCGCCTTTTCGCCACTAGTGGATTTATATTTACTCAATATTTCAACTTAAAATGAAGAGCCTTTTGGGTGGAAAAATTTGAGTCCCCATTGTCACGAAACCCCTGTCACGTTTCCTCAGCTCGGGAGAAAGATGGTGAAAGGGGTGAAAATCATTTGCGGGGGAGGATGAGGTCGTGGAGGAAGAAGGTGACGTGGCACCTCAGGAGAGAAGAAGAAGCCCACTCAACAAGAAGAAGGATGGAGGGAATGGTCGGGAGAAGGGGCGGCAGCAGGGCATACACAAGGAGGAGGCAAGGAGTGCAGAGGGGAGATGGAGCGGCCATCGGGAGTGGGTGTTCGGTGGGCGTCTTGCGTCGGCCGGGCGTATAAGGAGCGAGCGAGGGAGAGAGAGAGAGAGCTCAGGACGGCGAAAGAGAAAGAAAGAAAAGGAGAGTTGGATGGGAGAGAGATTGAAAGAGAGAGAGATTGAAATAGAGAGAGAGGCCAGATACATCTGCGTCTTTGCAGATATCTGCAACCATCTGCGCAGCATTTCTCCACAGTCATCGCCTATCGAATCAAAAATAACGAAACACAAACATTCAACATTTTCAAAACCAATTATTTTACGAACGATTAGCCAAACCAACTACGCATGAAAATCTCGCCCCTCTAGCTCCTTGCTTCTTCAATGGCGATTTTAAGGAAGAAATTGGTAACATGTCTTTGGAATTTTGTAACCGTCGGAATATTGAAAAATCCGCTGCATTTTTTATTGTTCTTTCTTCTTCTTCGGGTTCTAAAAAATCATTTATTGCGCGTTTTTTTGCGTTTATAGGGAAATGTCATTCAAATATCATAGAAAAATCGTGCAACCATTTCGTTGCTCAAAAAACATGAAAAATGCAAAAAATATTAATTTTTTCCGCTGGTTCTCGATCATCTCGGCTTATACCACTTTGTTAGAGATTGCAATGTTGTTAATGCGAACCGAATGATACAGAGGTTCAGTTTCCTCCCCCGAGCAAATAGCTCAAGAGATCAGACCTTTCACTACTGGGCTAGACTGCACGTTTGAATAAAATTCTATCATATATATATTTATCAAATAAGATACCCGTGTTTTGATTAATCATCACGCAAAGTACCTATGCTTACGCTTATACACAATACGTCGTGTGTCTTCTAATGCTTCTTTCTCCTGTAGTCAATATTTTTACGGCGGCGGCGGGTAGTTATTGGCAAAATTTGTCCGTCATTCTATTTAGCTAAATCTGTCAACTTCGTCTCGGGGACTAATCACATGTTTGAAGTATTCCTGTAGTGTTAATAATATAAAATTCCGATTGGTACGTGTTTCTCGTGGAGATTTCTTGTGTATGGCTAAGATACGAGATGCATGCCATGAATTATGTAGAAATTCCGGCAAAATACCTCTCACCTCCTTATGCCCCTCTGTTTAGAGCAAAAAGACCCGATTGGTTCTCCCTCCTCACACCTAGGTTTGACAGGTAACATCGCTCCAATCCAATCCCCACAACCCCGTTTCGTCCGCTATTGTTCACGACGGTACGCATCGACCGCCCAGGAAGACACCGGAGCCGACCGCGTGCCTCACGCATTTCGATTTGTCCAGAAGTTCATGTTTTGCATTCGCTTTTTTCGGCGAGTGGGACGAAGAAAAAAAAGAGTGAAGTGGTTCGGTGAGGAATATTTTTAGGGAGACTCCATTGTGACGTGCTTGGGGTGGGTGGGTGGGGAGGGGGAGGATAGGTTTAAGCCTGGCGAAGGTTACGCCACCCGATCTCCGGGCCCCTATTACACCCGTCCACCCTCGACGACCCCACCCGCCCACTTCCCTCCCACTTTCTCACCGGCCGCCGTCCCCACGAATACTTTCTTTCCATCTTCCTTTCCTCTCTTTCCCTCTCTGTCTCCCTCTCAAAAGCCCTTTTCCACTCCCTCTCGCCTTCGCACACAAACGCGCGATTTCTCAACCGTGCACCCGAAAGCATATGAGAATTTCGGACCTTGCCAGCTCACGCAGTACTATTGCGTTATTCTCCCAAATAGATTTTTCTACGCACTTCCGCTTTTATCAGTGTTATTTTCGTACGTCCTCCCGGAAGGGAATCCAATTTTTGTGCAAGTTCTGCTCGGTGAGAATGAGTGAAATATTTTAGACGATAATTTTTAATTTGCAACCCGACATTTTGGCTTCAAAAAAAACTAGTTTAATGCATCGACACGTATTAAAATCTAATTTACACAAATTTATCAAAATCTGAACCACCTCCTAATTTCGCCTTAAAGTTAAGTTAAAGTTAAGTCACCATTGCAACTCTTGAACTCTCACCCGCGTTAGAACATGGAAGCTTTAATTTTGCGCCTAAATTTTAATCCGTGCCTTTTATTCTTCTTCGTTCCTCTTCCTCATATACGAATATCTTCACCGCTCGCCACGTACTTTGTTGCATTAAATTAGAGCTACACTCGTGAGGACTTTTTCATTTTATACAAATATCAAAAAAGTGCATCCATTCAAATTATTACTTAAAGAGCATGTAATCAACTAAAACAGCAGTAACAACCGTATTCATGTCCTCGCCATCGACTAGACTTTTGGCGATATCTCAAATAGGTTTTTAATTTTGAGCTTGCACCTGGTTTCACCCACAATCAGAAATTAATCTCTCTCCAATGCCTTTTGCTCTTCACTCTACCATAATTACCCCCTAAATGTAAATGAGAATTTAGAAGACCTGAAGGCATGACGCATCCGCTTATGTCAAAAATGCTGATCTGCAGAGACGATTGAAAAAAGCATATATTTGAATGTATTGTGTACAAATGTACATGAAGGCAATGTAGTTGGTACAAGCTCCGCTGTGAGATACTTTTTCAAGTCGCCGCCCATGTCCCTGTCTGTTCTTCCATCTGTTCTCCATTTCTGACACATTTTTGTGTAAAGCATTACCAGTTAGTGAAATCAGTACCGATTGCAAGTTAAATTGTAGCTTCGGAACAAACAACGATTGAATATAAATTAAACGAAGCCTGATACTTAACAGTGATGGGATTACTAGACATCTGCCGATTCTCCGCCACCGATTAATTATCGCGGTACATGGTAGCTGAGTGGGTAGAACTTTCGTTTACTGACCGTAGACCACGGGTTAAATTCGGCTGACTCTGGACACCCCCTGATTCACCAAAGTCATGTGATTATTTTTGGAGCAATAAATCTTCCAGGGAAAACGCAGGCGACACAGAGGAAAGGACTGTCCCCCTTACCCTGCTAATGTTTTAAATTTCATATGCAGTGTAGGACTTAGTATCAAGTGAGTTCCCCTCTCAACCACCAAACCAACCATCGGGTTGATTTCTGTGGTTTGGCTTTGATTATTTTACCGATCGGAAACCCCCCGAGAGATGTGGTTGGCGATCGAGATCACGCGGCGCCCTATAGACGACCCCTCACCGACCAACTCCGATCTTACTCCAAGACATTTCTCTTCCTCGTGTCTCGAGGGGGCGCCAAACGGATGAGTTGGCGCCTCCCGCGCGTGCGCCTCGCCTCTTGCTCCACCACATCCCTTCGAGTGGATGCCGTCCGCATAAGCAAGCAGCAGTTGTTGTGTCTAACGGTCAAGGGGATTTGTGAGTGGAGGGAAAGGGGGGCAAAGGACACCGGGAAGTGGACAGGGGAGAAATGGAGGCGAGGGAATGCGACCCCGGGAAATATAACTGGACGGTGGGAGACATGGGAGGAAGGTGGGCCAAGATGTGAGCATTGCATGGGGGTGGAGGAATTCGAGTCTCGATTCGTTCCTGCCCCGGGCGACGCATCCAAACGATCACACTAGAATATACGATTCGTGGATAAATTAGAGGACGTGTATACACTGACATGAATATTAACGACAAAAACGACGTCTTCGACCTAAACAACGATGTACCCGCCTAGGAATAACATCAAAGAAATAAATAGTGCCCAGTCGAAAGAATTATTCGGGATGGATCCATGGATAGAATCTAAATGAATGCAGGTTCCATATAAACGGCCTTAAGTCATCATTTTGAGCTTGGAATTTCTACATTTGATTGATGGGCATAGCTTTTTTTGTTCTCTTCGAATACTATTTTTCCTACTCTTGAGATACATTAACGTTATCACCTTCGGTCGTGAAGAAATCGTGGTGTGCTACGAACATGTTATTATAGGTCTTTGAATATAAATTAGAAAAGCTATGATATCAAAAAGAAAGAGAATATCATGGCATTCCACCCTCAATTATGAGTACTATTACCTAATACTGTGAAAAGGACGTAGCTGTGAAAACAATATAATTTATTCGCCAAGACTTAAAGCATGAGAATGGGATTAATATTACTAATTTTTAGTCGAATTCCAGGATAAAGTTACTATAAGGTGTCGATACGCAAGTTTTATAAGAAAATTATTTAGAAATTGCTAAATATTACCTGATACTTATGCCAAATTAGCCGAACACCTAGGTGTGTTTCAGGTACTGACTTTGATCAAGTATTATCAGTCAGTAAATCAAATTTGCTCATTGGCTCGATATTTATGAAGCCCTCATTTGGCGAAATGGTAAGAATGAAGTGCAAATTAAAGACTCAAGAACCTGATAAAGAGTTATTTTCCGAATTATGACCAAGTACGTTTTGGCGAGCGTTCCAAATAATCACGCCAGCCACGATCGATGGATTACAAATGGATTCGTAAAAAAAATACGTCCAAAGGTAATAAAATCATTCCCTCGATAAAATTAATCAAAAACCATTCGCCAAAGTATAACAATAAAAAATTCAACTGATATTAAAGGTATTTTAAAGGAACAAAACAAGTGCTGAAGGAATCACTTTCGCGAAAAAGCTTTTGGAAAACATGCTGATGGAAACGGAGCGCAAGAAGATGTACTGGGGTCGTGCACGACGGAGGGAAATGAACTAGGCTCTTGCAGTAAAGACAAAGGAGATGGCAAACAGCGCGAATGGAAAGACGAGAAAGATGAGAATCGAAGACGAAAAATAGACAAAAAAGATGTACCGTAACAACAAACGGTGATGTCAGAAAGAGAAGGGACAAAAATTCTTCCATTGGAGAAAGGTGGGTGAAGATGTGGAAGTGGGCGATAAATAGACAAGGTTTAGAAACGAGAGGGGTGGAGAATCGAGTGTGGGAGGGAGAGAGCGTGTGTGGGAGAGTTGAGCGAGGGAAGAGAGGAGAGTGGAAGGTCAAAACCGAGTGAGTGGGGGGCGCAACGAAAACATCGACCTCCAGTCGGACGGACGGATGTTGACGCCTAGCGAGAATCGGATTCGCCACCGCTCTACTCTAAACGACACTAACAATCAGAAGCCATCTTCATTCGAGAGCCTTCCTTGCAAGAACCAAGGAATGTCGAGAATGCAGATCGACGTGCCATTTTATTTTTTCACCAAAAGGATCCGTGTTGAAAGTATTCTTTCGCGCCTATTGTTTCTATTTTTCAACACAAATGTGCTTCAGAAGTCGCCACTTGTGGACGAAATAGGTTCAACCTCGTTACGCCTTATAGCCATTAGTTATGGGTTTATTGTAGCTCTCAGAGCACTTTTACCCAAACTCTTTTCAGCGCGCAATCCCTTGCCCTGATATAACCATCGCGACTGGGGTTGTCCCGAGGGCATCTCAGAGGAGGGACCGACAGACCCCTGCAATCATGCAAAATACATACTTGTGAGGGTTTACTAAATTTTAAATTTTGTTTAGAAATATTGGGTATGGCTACAAGTACTAATTTGACTCTGGAGAGTTAAATGAACTAACTACGTGTACAGTGCACTGACTGAACAAGTTAACTTCTATTTCTTATGCTAAACGCCTTGTCAACACCCTTGATATTTGCATTCCCGATTAAATTATAGTGTAAAAATGCGCAATAACGCGTAATAAAATTAATCGTCTGTTAATATTTAAAAAAATAATTTCTTCTGATAGATATAATTGATTAATACACGAATAATTTTAAATTGATGGAATTAAATTAAATAATACGCAGGGAAAATAAGAGCGAGCGTACTTGGATAACATAACAGAATGCACTCAACCAATGTAAAGGTCAAAAACGCACACAGCACTCAAGTAATAATGATCTCGCATAAATTAAAAGAATGGGCGTAAAAAAAATAAAATGCAAAATAGCTTGTCACTGGTGAGTGAGTTGGGTGATGAGGAACTTGAAAGTTCCTCGTGCATTGTCCTCCCGTGGCAGGTAACGGGTCGAAATCCTGACTGAATGAGCGAAGAGAGAGAGAGAACTCTTCCGCAGTAAATTCTTCTCCGTCCGCTTCAAATGTGCGCGCGTCCTAAGAGCGCTTCCAAGCTTGAAGTACCTGCGCATCGATGAAAGGGCAAACATCCAAAGCGAGTCTAAAGAAAAAGACGCATGAACTCGATATTAAAAACGTTGTTTTCTCAGACGAGAGATATGTTGTTATGGTTGCTATCACGATCCAGCTGTGGTTTCGAAATCTCACAAAGTCTCGAGACAATCGAAAGCATCAGCCTGGAAGGGATGTAAAAACGCTCTCCACCCCACAGAGGCGTACGGCGAGTATGTGACGGACATTCATGGCTCGGAGTACCTCCACACCACACACGGATTCTTATTTTTTTCTATTTTTTCATACTCAAAGAGTGGCCGGAGTGAACTCGTCCGATCCCCTTTGAATCATGATTCACATGTTTGCGCTCCGCCGACGCCGGCGGTACGGAAATTCCAACGAGGGACGTCCCTTGCTTGAGGGCGGCCGTTGAATTTTAAATTCGCAGCTCGGAGCAGGGTCGTTGGATTTATCCCGATTGCGTTCGTCAACCCCAGAAGTCAGGAGGACGTAGGTGGAAGGTCGGGTTGTTGGCGCGTGGGGAGGGGGGAGCGAGGGTTGGTGAAGAACGGAGGGGGGGGGAGAAGAGGCGGTGGGAGTGAAGGAGGAGAGGAGACATCTAGGATAGAAACAAAATATGTTTGTTTTCGCTCGGCGTTCCGATGTTAATGCCCACAGGAATCGCTCTCGGTCCCGGGAATTTTTCCTCCTTGCGACATTCTCTGGGAGACTGGAACGCCCGAAATTCAGCTTTCGGTTGAAATTTTCTCAAAATTTTCGGACTTCCCTCGCAATTGATTGCCGTTGAGGTTATTTTTGTCCCTGGAAGCGACACATCAAATTGCATATCTACCATTCAGTTCGTTGTAACTCAGTTGAGGGGCCGGCATTCGGCTTCTGTCGAATTAGTGCCATTCTCCTTAAAAAATTACTCGTGCCCATTATGACGCATAAATGGCATGAAAAATTATCAAATTATTTTATGTCACGATTAATTGAGGATACAGTAATGAACCCAAAGAGAGAATAGTTTGGTGGATAATGGAAATGCTAACCTAATACATAACCTTATAGATCGTGCAAAATTTACATGTTAACACGGCAGAGATATCAGAACCTTTCCCTATGCCACCTCTGATTTCCCAGGAATACAGGGTCGAAAATACCTGTTTCCAGAGGCGGGAAATCGATCCCGAGCCCTCCAGCCAGTAGCTCGGCGCTCTACCCACTCGACTACAGTAGTGTCCAACGGTTAGGTTGCTTTGACGTCGGATTATTAATTGTTAATGATTAAAGCAAGTGTTCTATCAGGAACCCTACTGGATACTAATAAATTACAACATCCCTTAATAACCACCAACATAGTAAGCAAGCCGAAGGTTGTTCTAATAATTGACGAGAGAGTTCACCCAATACTATCCTGAATGGCGTGTGAAATTCACACGTCAGGGTTGGGGGTCCAATTCCTTTATCTGTTCCGCCAACGGTTTCCCAAAATAACTGGTAACAGAGAAATAGC
Source organism: Hetaerina titia (assembly GCA_037158775.1). NCBI lineage: Eukaryota > Metazoa > Arthropoda > Insecta > Odonata > Calopterygidae > Hetaerina > Hetaerina titia. Next base: position 84,299,491 of record CM073770.1, read on the forward strand.
AAATCTTGGGTGAAAAGGAGTGTGCCCAGAGGCGTCACCCGGAATAGAACCCGGGCCCTTCGGCAAGGAGACCGGTGCTCTACCTACTGGGCTGCCAATGCTGCAACTCCTCACTCATTAAGATGTAAAAGAAAAATCACCGTAATAATTTTGATATGGTCACGTTTTTGTGATCAATAGAATGCAAATTAAAAGTAGCCACTAATGGAAAGCATAACTGGATCTGAAGGGGAAAAGAAAGCCTTTATCTCCTCTATTACTGCACTTCTGCTCACAACTTGGATTATTCCTCATGGAAAAACTTTAAAGATGTTTACACAACTTTTAATGATTTTAAAGAGACTTTTCCATCAAACTGAAGTGGTTTCCATGAACTTCCTTTTATTGACACGTTATTGTGTCTCTAATATCCAGATTGATATGGACAAGATAATTCTGAAATGCATATCATAAATCAAATCGGTTGGTTGTAACTTATTTACATTATGTACCTTGTTTACTCCACAGCCAAGAGAGTATTGGACATACGCAACAGGCCAAGAATCCCCATTCCAGATGAAGATCCATACAGCGTAGCAAGTGTAGCTGGTGCAAACAAGGAGCAGGGTGGACCACAACAGATGAGGAATAGCAGAGGAGAAAGACCACCCAAACTGCCACCACGAGATGCAGGAACATACCATCCACATGAAATACCCAAGGTGTGTACACTATAGTGATGGACTTTTGATCAGAAGGTACTGCTTAGCAGACATTCATGTTACAGTATGCAATTAAAGGTACAGAAAATATGAGATAACCTCAAAATAAATACACAATTAAATGGACATTCTTATGCCATTAATCACTCTAGTGAAAATGTTCAACGTTTGGTGAACATCTACTACTTTTAATTGTTCAAAATTTCCAAAGGCCATGAGAAGTCATTCAAGCATTACATGAGAAATTTTATGGACAGATCAGTGTTAGAAACTTTATTTGCTTACCAACACAAAATGTATTACTATCTTCTAAACCATATTAGTTGATAAGATTTTTTTCCTTTTGTAATTAGGAGAAGCAGTCAATGTATGAGTTTTAACTAGAAGCTTCTGATAATAAGTACCTACATGTATATACCCTATGTTTGTACTCAACTTCATATAACTGTTTACTTAACGTTTTGCCAAACTAAATTTTTACTCTCAGATGCCATAAATGTATTATGTACACATTATTCAAACGGTTAATCCAAATAAACACTATGGCAAGGTCTAAAATGTTAACACAATTTCACTATTTTACATATCACAAGTTTTAAAGTAGAGATGGGGGTTTGGCCCATGTTACCATGCATTAAAACAGGTGTGGTGTGGCCAAGATTTTGACCCAAATAACATATGAAATGCTCTAATTTTCCCTATTTAGTATGGAACTTTAATTTTTACGATCATCAATCTGTAGGTCCATCATTGGTGAGTGGTAGCATTTAAAAGTAAATATAAAAAGATGAAATATATAGCAGTTATATGTAAAGATAATGAGAAAATTTTGCCATATCATTTTCATCAGACTTGATGATACTATTAGCAATGAAAATCTTACTTGGGGAGTTTGAAATTTGTACAATGCATAAAGGCAATGGATTGAAAATAATGCATGAAAGAAAAGGTTCACAACTAATGAGTGGTATCACTGTTAATCCCCCATAGCCGGACTATGAAGGCACAGAGGATGCAGAGGAAGAAGAGGAAGTGGCCAGGGATGTGGATAGTGGGCGCCCAAGTCCTGGTGAAACCGCTGAGGAGGCAGGTGGCAAATTTAAACAACTTTTTGCCTCTTCAAGGACGAGTGCCAAGCAAAGCAAGTCCAAGGACAAGAAATATGGTGAGTACATCAGTGCAACATATAGTAAATTTGAATTGCATAAAATCCACAACAATTTAATTAGAATAACGTTTAATACTGGAAATATAACAATGTGTTGAGAAATTTAGGATATGTTCGTTCATATCAATGGGGATAGATAATATCATTTGGATCTTCAAATAATGGTATCAGGGTTTTTTTTTTAACCATCTTAGAATTTTTTCTTCTCTTATTCATCATTTGATTAATATTTTCCAGGAGCATATGATGAATTATTAACATACTTGTAGAAAGAGACGGCATCAATGGCAGAAACTTATATAAAAACTATTACTCAGTTTATATGCTCTCTGGAAAGAGCTTTGGATATATCATAGATATTTAAAATTATGCATTCTATGTGAGAAATTAAGACAAGTCCTGGGATAGATTAATTGTCATTTGAAGTATCTGAATGTTTCACTACTACAACTTGGAAGTTGACCAGTGATTATTAAAAATAGGCATTTCCGATATCAGAAAACTCATTCATAATTGCATTTATGATTCCCTGGGAAAATTCTGAAGTCATTGATGATCACTCAATGTTTTCGTCAGTTAATTCAGTGATTCATTCCATTTGCTTGTTTTCTTGTAACTTTGAACAAATCTGTGTTTATATAAGAAATCTGGGATTAGATTTCCATCTAGTTTAGTGACCTCTTCTAATCTAAACATCTCTTCCTCCAGATGACCCCTACTACTGTGGCTTGAGAGCTCGCGTACCAAACTTTGTGCAGAGGAAGGCAAGGGACGGTGAGCGCAGATATGCCGCACCACCATCTGCAGTTGCAGGTCCTCCACACCACCACCATCAACCGCATGGGCCACTGCCGATGCCTCACCCCATCCACCACCATCCACATCCTCCACCACACCTCCTGGCACACCATCCCCCAGGAAGAGAGTCCCCATACCATGGATACCCACTGCCAAGGCACCAGGGGCCACCCCCACACCAGCAGGCCCTGTGGCATGCAAGGAGCATCGACAGCGGAATGGGTGTGTACGGGATGGTTGCCCAAATGGTGCGGTACGGGATGACCCTGCCCAACGGCACTCCCATACCCAACAACCCCTCACGCCCCCAGGAGCCAGCGGCCTGACCCTATGGTACAATCCAGTCTTTTTAATGTTTAAGTGACTGCTTGCCACGATGAAAGCCTCTTTTTGCTTTACCATTTCCAAAAGTGAATGGCATTAAAGAGCATGGCACGAATTTTGATTGGCTGATTGGTAGAGTAAGTGCGTAAGCTACTGGATTATCTGGGATGTGGGTAAGCTGCAATCCCCCCCCTCTCAAGAACCCACTTGTTTTTGGGGTCTCAAACCTACACAAATGATATACAGTTGGAAGAGTCTGGACATGAAAGGTGTGATACAGCTAATCTTTGTTAGTTCAACAACTGCACACTCATTTTTTCACTGATTTTGAACAAAAGCAACAGAAAAACGAAATAGCCATGACCATAAACTTTGGACTACCACCTTCAGAAAGAATTAATTTTTCCGATACGACTTCAAAATAAAAATGACCATTTTGAAATTCAAGATCCATTACATCTTTTCTAAAGTTTACAGCCGCTGCTATTTCATTTTTCCATTGTTTCACAGTCATAGTTATGTTCATTTTACAAGTGCAATAGAAATCCAAAGAATTGCTATATTTTTTTCAAGGACTGCATCTCTAATTGTAAGGCCTTGAATAAATAATAATGATAATATATGATCAATCTCCAAGGACAAAAATGCCTCCATTCAAATATGGAAGTAGTGTCAAGTCCATTATTAATATTTTGTCCAAGCCAAGAAATTCCATTTAAGTTTGCATAAAATTTTCAATGTTAAAATTTAATTAAATACACATGCATTCATTAGTTAAAAAAACACTACACTATGCTTTCTATTGTTTTAAGCTCAACTTTGTGGAAGTTCATGTTCCATATTTATTGAATTAAGAACACAATGTATATATCCACTGTTCTTTATTATTAGGTACCTGATGATGGCGCCTAAGCGTTGAAACTAGTTGTACCTGTACGATAATAGAGAACAGTGGATGTATACATTGTGTTCTTAATTCAATAAACACTACACTATCCTAATAATTGCTTGAATTTTATGAAGATACAGCTTAATACCTGAAAACATTTAGAAACCAAAAGTACATACTTATAAGGTCATTACCATTTTCCAAAAAAAAAAGGACAAATATCTGCATGCAAACCACGAGTTTGAGACTCTTGACTTACTGGCTCTAGTTCAACCGTCTTCAATTCTGTGCTTTCTACTATGAAACAGCTTAAATTGCATTTGAATTTATTTTGCAATTTCATTATGTATGGTTATCTTATGGTTAATCAGTAGCTTTAGAAGTTGTGTATCATTAATATACCAATTATGTCAGTTCATAATTTTCATCCTGCAAAACAGGCCACAGAAAAACCTTATGAATAACTACAAAATAAATATTTATTGGAGGCCATTAGGAGTTTACCTTAAAAATTCAATAATTTCTTTTCTCCTATCACCTTAAGATTATGCATCTGGTACTAAAAATCATATCAAATCACTAGGTTTCACAAGTATTAAATAGCTTCTATAATGACATAGTACTTATTTATGAGGCTTTCCTGTGCCTAACTATATTGATGATAAAAGATTGTATTTTAAGTAGCATTGATGTATTACCTATCTCTTTATAAGTTGGCATGGGTATTAAGGATTACAAACTATTTATATAAATTTTCATTAAGTTAATTATAGAAATAGAAAACATAATAGAATTTTAACCACATTTAATTCACCATGAAAAGACTAAAATATGAATGTTGTAAGTTTGAAGGCAGAACAATCAAACAATCACTGGAAATTTGCCAAAACTTTTCCACCAAAACACAGTGATGTGGGTTTGTTAAGGTGTTTCAAAAATGCAAGGGTTATAGCTATGGATCGGTCGATTTTCGGGCTTGGAAGGGCATATGCTTTATGGGCAGCCTACAGAATAGGATTTCCTACCCTGTGTCTTCAAAATTATACGCTTTACATACGATAATGAAAATTTACTTTAAAAGCACTTGACACCTTCCCCAAAGAATTTATTTTATGACTTTCTCTGAAACTGGGCAAATGAACTAGATGGTTCATAAAAGAGAACATTCTCAGTATCTTTATCAAGTTTCATACCTTAAGTGAAAACATAATCAAAAGTTGATATTTTAAGAAAACATTTAAACAAATTCCAAGTAATATTAAATTCCAAGCATATTAAAATCCGCACTTTATTCACTAGATCAGAATATTTGACTCATTAAAACTCCTATCACCAGCCGAATCTAAATCATGCACAGGAATGGTGTCAAATGTGATTCTCAGTCATTCAACCATGGGCCACTTTTGGCCAATCCTTAGTATAAGTTAGGTATCTTAACTTAGCACCCCAAGAAACTAGCTTATTACTTCATATACAACAGGTATTTTTGTATTCTTTTCATGGAAACTGCAGACTTTCTCCCCAACACATTTTCATTGGGTTATCTTTCCCAAACGAGGAAAACATTTCTTGGTATTCCTATGCTTTTGTTCGCAAAATGATTTTTTTTCATCTCATACATAGCAAATTACATCTTGGTCTTTTAAAACAAAAATTAATCATAAATTTTTATGGCATCTTTCTGAGTTGATTAGATGTTTGATGACAGAGCATTAAGTAATAAGATGTACACAGAAGCACCCTCCTGATCATGAATCTCTATTGCCTCATACAATTTTGTTACACAAGCTATTCTAATGATTTTATGATGCTTTATAACCTTCTATCTTGAAGGAGAAAGTTCTCTTGTGTATAACAAAGAATACTATAGAGAGAGTTTTCTTTTGGAAAAATATTTCAGCGAAATAAGAGAAATTAATAAAAATTAAATTTCCTGAAATTCATCATTCAAATAAGTTTTGATTTGCTTGTGTGTATGAGCCATTTTTAAAATTCTGTCATTGAATGCCAAATCAAATCAGAAAGAATTTCTAATCTTTTATCCATGTGGATAAAAGAAAATCATCAGCTATTGGGATATATCTTTGGTGATTGTGAGGAACATTTAAAATAGTGATTTATAAATTCACCAGTTACACCAATGGAGTTGCATATTAATCAATTTAATTATTTTTTTCCCATAAAATTTGGTGAACACAAGTGAGATCATATTTGATTGTCATCGTGCATGCAAATATGCCTTATAAAAAGAGTATTCTAATCACACAATGTTTCACAAATGACATGGAAAATTGTATGATATTAAGGCATATACGAATGGCAGTTCTTATCTCCACTATTTTTCATTGTCATTAATTCCGACCTCTAATGAAAACTCTTCAGCAGATTCAGAAGTCATGGACTCCCCTTACAACCACATATATGGAAGACTACCCATCCCGACACGAGCCTTCATCCCCCAGCCGCAGCCCAGAATGCTTTACGTTGGAGAGTGGGACTGACATAACGCACGTCAAGTTGGTGCAAAAAGGCTACCACGCAAGTGAAACAAGCTTGTTTTGCTGCTCCAAGTCTGCAGAAATTCAAGAGTGTTTTTTTATACTGAGACTGTAATAGAATTCAGGGTGCTGCAGTCACTGCAGGTTCACAAGAAGGGAAAAAAGGAATGAAAGGAGGTGAATGAGATCGATATAGCGAGAATGCATGTGCGAAGTGAATGTGTGTGAATGTGAGAAAGAGAGAAAGCAGTAGACCGTCCCAAGAGCATACTTGTTTGCTTAACTCAGTGCTCAATGACCCTTATATTTTTGCTGCTTGTATCCCATTTATTTAAAATAATTATCTCTTTTTAAGGGGTTTGTGTAAAATAGATTCATCAATTAACTGTCTTCTTTGGTTTTTGCTCCAGGTAGTAGGGCCAGCATGTTATATTTTAGGGTCTTACACAGTGAGCATTGAACACTACCATTATGTGTGCAGAAGGAGTACACATCAACATGCCCGATGCATAGAATCTCAGTGCATCATGAGTTGGGAAGAATAACAATTGAGAAGAGCATCATGGTAGTTGAAAAAGATTGATTGTACTAAATGCATATATGCATTATGCAACTTCTGACACATTTACCCATATCAACATATCCAATATAGTTGCTACCCAAGTGTCCAATCCATTGATTAATATGTGAAAAAGTAAGTAGTGAGGTGGCAATAACATTTAATGATAATCCTTAGCCCAATTAACAATTTCCACCCATGGATCATATCAAATGTGTCAATGGCACATGCTGTAAACTTGCTGGTTTTAAGCCCTATTTTTCCTTAGAGAGCATGTTCAATGATTTACAACATGAGGCCGCTCTAATAAATTTTCAAGAGTTGAAAGATTATTAGTGCAATTTATGGTAGAAAATGACTTGTTTGCTTTGTCCACTTTTATAAATAGAGGAAATATATGCCCTATTGGTCTGAATGTAGTACCCCCCCCCCCCCTTCTCCCACCATTGTGACAAAAACATATTTAGAAAACTATGGCGAGAGGTATATATTTGCACTAAAAAGAATTAGCATTTTCAGGTCATTAGGTTAGAGAAATGTGGGGGGGGGGGAGGCGGGACTATATTTATACTAATACAGCAAATGCTCAAATATCTGAAAGATGAATGTGTGAATTTTTTTACCTGGATTTTTATGCTTAAAAATCGATTGTCCCCGAGAGAGTAAAAAAGAAAGTGAGTACAGTTAGGTGTGTACATGTGATAATAACCTCAACTATTCATCGAATATCTTGACTACCAGCTGAGGATTCAACTCCGGCAATATTTTGTACTTAAAATTCCCTCCCCAGTTGCAGCCTATGTTGAATGTACGCATGCATCATTCTGGATTTCATTCCAATGAAATCACAATTAGAGCCAGAATGAACATTGATTCAACGCATCAGAATAATGATGTGAAATGATAACGCACATTGAAAACTTCGGAGGGAGAAGTTGCACACTGTGCATTCATGACTACATTTTTATTGCATTAATATTTGAAATGCAAGTGAGGCATCCGGCGGATAGGCTGCCAGAAGTTTTGGATGGCGTTATGTAAATAAGCTTCTGCTCAATATGTCCCTATAACATTTTATTTAGTCAGGATCCAAATATTTTGTGAATTGGACTCTAGAAAGTTTTAAGACCCTTGGGTCCATTTTATTAAACACTTTCCGATCTATTGCTACTACTATTATTTATACTGCCCACTTTAAAGTAAACTTTCAGTTATGTTTTTATGCACTGTTGGCATTTTGAATGCAATCGCCGAGGAGGAAATATTAAGGGGGGAAACAAAACCAAAAATTATATAATTTATGTGGGTATTTAAACAATCTGTAGAAAATGTAAATTTTTTTCCAAAACACACCTAATATGCAATGAAATAAGTTGCTTGAATCTGAAATTAACATTTCAAACAATAATGCAAAATAAGAAATTAATATGGTGAGTGGCACCCAATGGGAATTAAGTGTTTTTCCCAGGCCAGGTTCAACTTTTGATCGGAAAGCGTTCTTATTTAAGGTTTACTCTTACCTGAGCACATTGTGGGAATAAAATGTAGAGAGAAAGTTTGTAAATAGTAGATGTGAGTACATGTGTGGTGGAAGATTGGGAGGGTGGTAGTGTGGTGATGACCACGGAGCGCAATGAGACATAAAGCGCACTTCCCTGAGACTTGGAAGCCATTCCGAGACCTCCCTCCCCTTACCTTCCCATCATGCTAGATGTTCCGGGATGACTGTGTGCCCATTTGTTTTTCCAGATGACCACCTATGCAATGTGATGTGTTTATATCTCAAAGTACTGATTTAAGAAATATTTTTGTCTCTTATTTGTGAATAAAATAAATGGTGTTGGAAATGGGAAATGGTTTTGTAATTTAATCCACCAAAACTTCCAGTTATATCAAATAATATACAGATATTTAGAAATTTTGATGTATTTGAACCGCAGGAGTGCAAGATAATAGACTGTTACGGCTGAAGAATCAAACCACTTATTCTCGTACAAGTGTAATAGGACTTCACTAGCTAAAACGGGTCACAGTTGATAATATTTAAAAAAGAAAAAGTAATCGGGTAGTCTTATGCCATTTATGACACACAAAGAAGGGTTGATGCAAGACAGTCCAGCTCCCCATATTATACTCATTGCAAACAACATTACCGAAGTAAATACTAGCCAGGGGAGGAATGGTTTCAATGCAAACCTATTAAATATCCATTTTTACTTCTCAAATTTTCTATTCGAGTTAATACTTGAAAATGACATAGTAAACTCATGGCAATAAATAATTATATATGTTAACAAGATTTTGAAAAAAAAAACAGTAGTAAATTTCCTATATACTGAAACATTTAGGAATACTTTCATAATATTTAACAATTAACATGAATGGTATGGCCATACTTTCAACTATAAGGAATGTCACTAGAGACATTGCATATGGGATTCGATGGTATGCTTTAATAAGAACAATTGAATTAGGGATGTCATATTTTGTGAAGGTAGGCTGGAATCTACTCACATAACACTGAGTATGCTCTTACACTCTACCTCATGTTTAACAATTGATTCAGGAAATTTGACAAGGGAGGTTAAGCTGGTTGAACAAAGAAATTCGGTGAACTCATTAGAAGAGGGGGAAATAAATATGGAGTGGAATGGTAATTTTTAGTGTGTCTTAAACAATAACCAGATATTTACTTTCCTCAGTTAAAAGAGGTTGAATGTCAGTAACATGCCAAACTGGGAATTCAAGGGCTAAAAACTGGGACACACTTTCCAAAGGGAATATTTGAGAAATAATGGTGTGAGATATGGGAGTTACTTTGGGTGCTTGGTCGAGCAAAGATAACAGAAGTGGAGAAATATTATCATGAAGATGTGGTTCAACCAGCAGCTATTGAAGGAGTACTAGAGCAACATGACACAAAATGCAAACATTTAATTAACATTATCACTCAATGTGTGTTGTAAGTCCAGGTACCATATATAATGCATGCACAATAATAAAACATGGTTCAGTCTGATAAAGAGGCATGTACCAGATCTTTTGTCACTACCTGTACAGATCAAAAAGTACATAGGACATAAGTTCCATAGGTTGTTCAATGCAGCACAAATTTTCTTGGGTAATTGAGAATATATTAACAAAAAAACAAATTTCACAGGAATGACACATTTGTGCTTTAATCAGTTAAGCTATTAAGGCATCCTCTTACACTCCAAAATTTAAACTTTACACGACATACCTGTGACATTGTATGCATGGTATTTCATCACAACATAATGTTCCTTTAAAGCCCCGAAAATTTCAGAGAGTATGAGGTATCTTAACCATGGTAGCTTAACTGGCTGAAGCACTCAGCTGGATATAGATGGATCCATGTTCAGATCCCAGTCAAGGCGAATGATTTTTACACTTTGAAATTGTTGCACTGTAATGTGAATCAGCGGATAAGCCTGTAAACAGTCACTGTTAAAGCATATCCAGCAGGACCTTTGAATTTGTGAAATTTAGGGCCTTGGGGAGAATTCAACTTCTTGTTCTCTGTGGAAGTTTCTTTGGTTCCCAAAAACATTGGTCATACATCTAGGACTTAGCTGGGAAAGTACAAAAGATTAAACCATATTTGACCCCAGAGCCTCCTCCACACAACAGGTAAACACTCTAACCACTAGGCCTACTTCTATGTCATCCCTAAAAAAGTAGGTTATTGTAAATTAAAAATTTCCCAGCTCAATCAGTTTGTCTGTCAGAGTCATTTTATAGCAATGAGAGAATTATTTTACCAATACCAGCAGTTTTTCGAGAGTAACGCCATTGCTATAAGCTAGCAAAGCCACAGAGGTAAAACGAGGATTATGGGGCGAAAGAATTGTTTATATGGTAAGTGAGAAGAGTGTGGCTGGTGGGACAAAAGGGAAAGAAGAGAAGCGGTCACAAGACTGTGAGACAGATGAAGGAACTCGGGGTACATATGCATGGACAAAAAGATACAGGTGTTCATGTGGTAGATCTGATTTGGAAGGAAGAGTCCCAACTTCCAAAAATGAATGAGGAGGCAGATACTGGTATTGGCAAATCCCTTTCTGGAAAAGGGATTCTCAAACCTGAAATATTTGCCAGATCTCATGTGGGTTTACAATAATGAGAATTCCCAATATGATGCAGCACAGCAAGTTTCTTAAAGGTTTCTCTACCAATCAGTTGCCCTTACCTCTATTAATCTCGATATTTCTACTTCTTCCATGCTTAATTCCTGCTGCTTTTCCCACTCCCTCATATGTCTCACTTTCAGTGCCATGAACTTATACACGTGCATATGACTGTGAGACTATTTCCAAGGAATAAAAATTCCTCGTGTATCAAACCACTCTTAATTTGCTATTATGAGAGGAAGGATCTGACATCATGTTTGGAGCAGGAAACCAAAGCTCTTAGCATTGCCACAAGTGTCTTCAGGTATGAATGTGGTGTCAGTGAAGAATCATGTTGAATCACCCAAAAGTTTAGACAGTTTGAGCTCAGGGGCCACAAAGGGGCCAATTAAGAACACTTTAATTTAATTAATGTATGATTTTTATAACAAAGAGTGCTATGAAGTCCAACATTCAGTGGTGGTGCACAAGTCTGAGGAATGGACTCTACTCTATAAAGTGAAAATCACCTTCTGATTCATCATTAAGAAGTTTCAACAAATTGAAACAAATGGCTCTCATGAGAAAATAAGAATATTTCATTTAAGAGCAGTAGCTCTTAGATAAAAGGCATTTAATTTGGATCATTAGATTTAATTCTCTTTGAAAGAAAATCATCAAATGTCACATATCAAGCCTTGTAAGGAAGCTATGAGCCGTGAATTTTACCACTTGTTGGGAATGAGTCTTTTTCATTAGAGATTTTGGCTTAAAAACACACAATAAACTTAAGTTTATATACAAGTGGGACCAAGAACAATATAAAACATCAATCATGAAATGATAATTATTTATTGCTAAAATTCTAATATCAAATGCAAAGCACTTCACTATGACATAATGATATATTCAAGACCAGTCATAACAGGTCAGTCGTACTTGAAGGCACAATTTTTAAATGCAATTTAGCCTTTAGGTTAAAGTCTTGATTGACATGTACTTTTCCATATATTATATAAACATTGAATATTGTCCACTGAATAAAGGCATTTCTCTTTTGAGAATAAGTTGGAACATTGAGTCAATAATTTTCTCGTTGTATCATGACTAAGTCATGGCCAGAAACGGAAATATGTACAGGATAATTTATAACCACCTGAAACTGTTAGCAGTCAGCAACAGATCACAGATAAAAGAGGCCACAAAGGGATTCTTAGGAATAATATGATAGGCAACATTCACTCCATTTGTTTGTTAAAATGTTATTGAACAGTTATCAATGGTACAGGCTATTGAGTAACAAAACCTATAATGAAGCAACATTTCACACCATACATGTTTATGCTAAACATTCATAATTGATGTTTAAAAAAATTACATCACCAATAAAAATCTTACAAAATGAAAGATCTATCTGCCTACCTATCTATTTTATAGTGCATTAGGAAGAGATTTACTCCCATGCATTTTAATGCAACCATTTCAGAAACAGTTTCTTGAAATTTGTCCCATGCATTTGACTAAAACATGAAACAACCTACCATATAAATTTGTGCTACTTACATCAATTATTCTTTCAATGTTAATTTTCCATTTAAGTAAACATCTATATCTCAGCTCTACTCACATTTAAACTGTATATATAGTAAAACCTGGGAGGAGTACTTCACTAACGTATAAGTTCACTGATTAGTTAAGTTTCCTCCTACAGTAACAATGATTATTTTCTCAAAAATAGATTTCCATTCAAGAACACACATTTCTCAATACAACAGACATGCAAAAGTTGTAAAATCGCCACAGGAATCAAGTATGTGAAAAATGAGAAGCATGTATTTTTGAGTTGAAGATCAAACTTGAAGCTATATGAACACTGACGCAATCCTGAGTGGTTTAAAAATAGTTAATATTGGTGCTTTACAAAAATATCTCACAAAAATAAGATCTCTAGAGAGAAAGCAGTCCAAAATAAACATCTATTATTATTATAAGGTAATCTACTGGTTAAGGTAGGTTTTTGGATGGACACAACTACACAATAAAAAACATCTATTATCCTTTTATGAATAAAAAATGAACTTAATGCAAAATATGTTCACAAATCATATTCATTCATTTTCTCTGAGAATTAAACCCAAATTAGTAAGAGGCAGTATGTTTCTTTATCTATATTGATGTTGCATTAATGCAAATGAAAAATGGAAAAAGTACACAAGAAGAGGGTACGAATTTCGAAAAAGAACTGTATTATTTGAATACATAAGAAAGACATCTGCACTTGATGGAATTACCTCAATAATTACATGAAAGTCATTAATGGAAAATTATAGAAATTCCTGCTTCATTCCCTGGATTTGAAAAAAAGAATTTTGAATGATGAGTTTTTTGTCAGTTACAGTACCGAGGAAATTAAATCTGGGCCACAAGGAAAGTCATAGGAATTCTTCTATTACTCAAAATCAGTGAATGAACGAGACTGTAGAAATTAATGGTTGCAAAATTGAATGGCGATATGCTATATTTTATTGTCTTCTGCATTATAACTATATGAGATGGAAAATTAATGAATTCAGTCTACATCATATATATATTTTTAGTTATTCAATAACATCAATAACTTTACCAAATAATTACTCCACCTCTCTCAGGTTTTACTATACATAAATAAGCAGCTGTTATTGGTTGACCTATTTTTCATGCAATTCAATTTGGAAGGGATATGCACTAAAAGACATCGCTAATTGCATTTTCTCACTAGTAATTTTTTGCCTTGGGGGAAGGTAGAGAAAAAAACCCCTCCAAAATCCACATTGGAAGATTCAAAATTTGTTCCAAAAAGGAATGCATGATTGGGTACGCACTACTATGTATGACTAGGCCATACATGAAATGGTATTATGTTGGCAATAATTCATCTCACTAATTAAAAGCTTTAATCTCACTAAGTAATGACTTGAGTGCATGTTACAAACTCAGATTAACTGTATAATGATTTTTGAACTTAAAGTCCCAGAAAATAATTATTTAAATGGCAAATTAAACCTTAATTACTTAATTTTCAAATTTAATGACCCATTTCCCCTCTCATTCTCATTTGCCAATTGCCTTGTCATTAAAGGTTAAATATTTAGATGCGAAATACCCTGTATAGCATGTAAAATCACAACCAATGGCTCAGTGCATGATCATTGAGAAGAGACTGGGTGCTAAAAAACTAAAAAATTATGGAGGTAAGTAAAATAACTTGAACATTAAAATATGATTGTCCTTAATAATATTGGTTGTTGACTCATGTGCTGTGCTTGCAAAAAATTTACAAGTGTTCTTCAACTAATCTACAGTGTTACAATTCTTGGATGTGCTGTAATTTATTATAATTTATTTAATGGTCTATGTCATTACTTCTCATTGTATGAATACTGAATAAACAATGAAACAGAAGATGATTAAGAAATAATTTTGCATGCAACATATATATTTTACATGGCACAGCATAAACATTAAAACTATAATTTTAAACAATTAGAACAATAACTAATAATTGAGCAAATGTTTCTACAATATGTATAATCATCATGATTTCTCAGATCTGATTCCACCAACATGACAACAGCTAATCTAAAAATATCTTATTTCCATAAAAACTATAGAATCAAGTGGATGCCTGTGGCAATTTAGTTCATTAAACATCCACCATTAAAATATCATACACATAGGGGAAAACTGAGTGATATAAAATATAATTTCATCGAACAAAGTAAACTAAAGAATACTGAATCAGTACTACAATTGGTTTTTTAACATTATTCATTTTCTCACAAGGTTCTAAAACAATTATTTGTATAAGAGGGTTATGTAAACATTCTATATAAGCAATCTGATTGGTCCTACCCTACATCTATAATACTCCATCATTCCACATGTAGTAGACGGAAAACATACAAGGTTGTCACCTGATTTACTGATTCCATGATATAAATCAGCAAGTGTTACTAAATTGTCACAAAATGAGGAATAATTTATATCTATGATGACAGTAACATTATGCGATCTACAAAGCAAATTTTAATGCCAAATATTCTCTTAAAAAAACCTAATTCCACCTGGTTTATCCTTAAGATATTTTTTCTTCATGGGTATTGACAAAGGCCTTGGTCAAACAAATTGAGATTAGGCATATCTTACTGGCATTCACTATGCACTAGAGTGATGCTGTAATATTGTACACGACATATATTATTGTAAACAAAAAATACCGGGACCGTAAACTTAAAATATATTATTGTATCCGATATTGCAATGGGCATTTGCAGGGTGGCTTCAGGAAGAACAAAACTGAAAGAAAGGGCATGAACACAACATTCCTGAGGATCTTACCTGGCAGATAAGGTAAAATAGGAGGTACTATATAATCTTTATTACCTATTACGGGGCAATGTAAAAGATTCTAAAATCTGGAAACATAAACATTTTAGGGAGACTTACTAATGAAAAATTGAAAATAGCCTCTATGCTATACCTAAAAGTCATAAAACCTGTCCGTATGAAGATTTTCCAGTACTTTCCTATTTTTCTCCATTATCTCATTGTCCCGGTTGCCATATTTAACAGTAAGTTTTCTTTTGCTTTCCAGAATTATTCAAAATACAACTTGATTTTTATCAAAATCTATTGGCAGGATGCTATAAATAATCATCCATATTCAACAATAAATTAAACTAGGGACTAGAATTTAGACTAAACCAAAGTCATTATGTAAACCACATCTTGTTAAAGATTAATTTGTCAATATTCATCCTGTTCCAACTCCATGAATAAAGAATGGCATTTGCACAGATTCCAACACTTTTGCCAAAATGTGACATTGATAGTCTATGGCACTACTTCATTTTGCTATGTAAAAACATTCCATGTCATCAGCAAAATGTTAACAGAACACATGAAATATGTTACAAGATCCAAGCACTAATTCTAAATGCTTTGCAATACATTTTTGCCAATTGAATACACTGAAAATGTTTGGGCATCAAACTTAATGAATAGTAAATGGATAATTTAAATATTTTGTGCAGATTTGCCAACATTGAAAAGGAAAATTATTTGAAACTTGATAAAAATATATACCAAATCACATTCTGCAATTATGTATTGCACGAATATTAAAAGTGGTAAATGAAATACCTAGGTGCTCCAATAGTTAAGGTGTTGTTATACTGCTACTGAGCAAAAACGTGAAAAGATATTAGTTCATAGGACAAAATTGTTACCATCTAATGCAAAGATTATCAGTTTAAATCCTGAATAGATAATAGTTGTTGCTCTTTGCATATAGGGCATGTAGTGCAATGGCACAATAGTATTTGTACCTTTTTCCTGAAGGTCTTAATTATATTCCTGATTTTTAAATGGAATCCAGCCTTTTCCCAGAGAGCAAATTACATTACTACACTAAATCATATACTCCATCTAACATTAAACCCATAACCCCAGGGTAAACAGCAAATGGCCTGCTATTCATAAGCTGCATTGTCAGCTTGCCTTTTCATCGAAATTTGACATCAGTATAAACAAAATATTGGCAAATTCTTTCCCCTCTAATTTTCTCTAATTCTTTCTCCCCTTCACATTCCAACCATGTGTCAAGAATAATGAAAAAGATAGCACTATCTTGTAATTTACTCTTTCCCGACTTCAGCTTGCAAAGAAATAGAAATATAAATGAATGAATATAGAATTTAAATGGTACACAGTATTTTAAAAGTATGTAAATTTTGATCCTGCACCAATGAAGGATTTCACCATTACTATCATTGCCAAATATGTTTAGGATTGGCTTATTCTTGCATGCTTGAAACTGAATGGGTAGCTTTGCTGCTATGAAGTGGACGTAGGCTGCTATAATTGGTACCTCAAACTCAACGTAACCATTTATACTGTTTTTGGATGCATATGGTGGCAGTGACCTAGGCTTGATCATGTGCCTTGTTAAATTAAATGAAAATCTCATGAGGAAGAAACCCCCGAGGCTCATAAGAAGAGCCTGCAGTCAAGAGACTGATGCCATGGTCCCCAAGGAGAAGGGAGAATCCTGAGTGCCATAAGGCCAGGGCTTAGTATCTCAGAAATCAATCCAATTCTTCTGGAGGAACAGAAGAGTTTCTTTCAGGAGGAATTTCTTACGAGTTGTCCAGAGATATTATATTGATGATCCCCAAGTGAGAATTTAAAAATTATAGTGATAATCTTCCACTGTTTAAAGCTGCTTTAAATAATACCGTAATTATGCTACTTGCAATAAATTGGTTGATTTGACACCATAAAGTGCACAAATCTATCATCAAGTCACCTCGACAAATTATTGGAAGAAATTCTCAAAGAAATATCTTCATTTGTGGCGGATGAAGCAAATAGTGATGGTGACGTTGACAAGTAGACAAGAAAGAGGAAAGGTGATAGAAAAACAAGGAAGGGACAGAGGGAAAGAAAAGAGAAGGAAATCCAGAGAAGAGGAGGAGGAAAGAAAATGTCAACACATAGGAAAGGTATTAGGGGAAACCAAAAAAATGAAGGCAACAGAGGTTTGGCAGGGATGGATTGTTAAAAAGACTAAATCCTACCAATTGCATCCAAGTTGCTTCCAGCAAAGTTGCATTCTAAGTTTTCCACCCATCCCAAAACACTTGGGTCAGCTCCCCTATCCCAAAGATATTCAGAAACCATTATACCAGCACTGATATCAGAGACATCAGATGTGGCAAAGCACCATTCCAGTAACTATCACATCTATACTTCTATGGGGAATCTCCACAGACTACATCGCAAAAATATTCAGGGAGATGATGTAGAATTTCTAAAGCAGAGGACCAATGCCAGTAACCATTCACTAAAAGGACTGAAGAAAGTCATGGGTTTTAGTCCTAATGGTCCCCATCATCTTTCATGCAGTGAGCAACCTATCTGCTCAGAAAATGCAATTAGAATATAATGCACATGGGTTCTGACAGATGAAAGAAAATGTGAAGTTAGGAATTACGTGCTTAAATAATATATATTTCCAAATAAATTAGTTATGCTGCAGCAAACACTCATTTTATTCCACACAGTCCAAGTTTTTATTTTGCCAAAATCCGAATATATTCCTTGTATTTCCTGGCCCCTTTCATATTCCTGGCATACTACTGACTTCTTGATTGCCAAATGCCTTGATAGTAGCAGATTTTCATGAATTGCATATGATACAATCTAACCAAACCTATTGGAACACCTTAAGTTTCCAATTATTACCACTTTAACATATCATATACCAGAAAGAATTCTTCCCAGAAACTTTCAAGATAGAAAACCCTGAGATTTTTGAGTTTGCTGGCACTTACACCAAAGTCTACCTCCTAGAAAAGGACCTCACCACCAGCAGCTATAAAAGATGAAAGGCAAGAAATATGGCACATTTGAAAACATTTGGCTGACACAAATTTACCACATTAAATTCAAGATTTTAGCTAATAACTCTTTCCATAATTGAAATTTCAAATTATTGCCATTCACGTTTTAATTGTGCCCTGGGATTTTAAATCGCCCCCAATTCTAGGGTACAGACAGCATTCTGAGTATGAATCATCCCCTTCCATATTTCCCGAAAATACCAATTGATTTTATTTCTTTCATGCAATTTCACTTTTCAGTCTATGTAAAATATTGTTAAACACTACAAAATTTTCAAAAATGCATAATAATAGCGTAATGTATAAATATATACAAAGGGCAGCCATAGTTCCTTTTTCAAACATGGAATACTCCACAGTTTCAAAAAAAAAAGTATCTGAAGTGGGGTGGTAACATTTTTGCATTTACATCAATGATGTCTGGGACGGCTTCCTAAGCAAACATCATGAACAACATTGATGGTGAGTATGGAATGAAGTTGCTTAAAAAGGTCATGGCATCCATGAAGGAAGAAACCTGTTCACATCTTGAACAAGTGCCATGACTTTCATAGATTATCCGATTCAATACAGCCAATCTATAACACATCATCTCTACTCAAAATATATATTTGAAAATGAATGCTCTGCATTATACACATCAAAGGCAGGCCAGCTGCCCCTTTTCTCATTAAACATGAGGTTTCATCATCATTTATGCTTGACCATTACTAAATTGCATTGAAGTGCTCCAACAGTTAACATTACCACTCTTAAAAAAGTGCCACCTGATTTAATTATGTTCGTCTGTTCAAAATGGAGCCTGGTTTATCAATGCTACATTTACCAGGGAGAAATGTCCCAATGAAGAATTGACGAATTCAATCACGAATTATAAATTCACCAAATTAAATTATGCAAATGACAATTAAGTCCACTAATAGCAAAATTAGCAACACCCACAAAAATATTGTTTTTTTAGGAGAATAGGCAAACTCACTACAGTAATAGTAATGTACGTTGGAACCCACACATTCCTTGTAACTTTGCAGAGATAGAAACAATGGCTAATATCCAATTTTTGCATAGTCTGTGAAGAGCTATACATACTAGTGGAGATTGGTCTCAATTATGAAAATGATAGATGTTGCTGGTTTTGCAACTAAACACCCAAGAGAGCGACTATGCAATTGTAGTACAAGTTGACTACTGAAAAATATCAGTCACGAATACTGCCTTGCAATTCCATTGGACCCCATTCCATTGGGGTCCAATGTAATCAGCTGCTTCAATTTATACAGAGGAAAGTACCTGTTAACCAACTCTTATAATCACAAGTCACCAGTAGACTTCAAAATTTCATATTTCTGGCAGACAGAATTATTACTTCCTGGACTAATACAGACTATTCAGACTACAAACCCTGCCACACATCCCTGTGGTAGCTTGCAGGTTATCTTACAAATATGTAGACTATTATTTAGAAGCTCAGAGTCTATGCATCCCTTGGGAAAGGTACAGATGGATCTCTAATCACAGCGCCCACATCAGTAGAGAATAGTTTAGACAAAATAGGATGCATACTCATGAGGCATAACTCCTCTTCGAGGATAAAATGTGTGATTGATTGAGTAGTTGAGAAGATTTGCTATACTTGATGTGTATATGTCAGCAAACCGAAACAATCTCCTGGAAAAGTATGTGGGATTGTGATATGTTCGGAACACACTCCCAAACTGTTTGTTGAATACACCTTTAGTCTTCAGCCTGTAAAAGTAAAAACCAATTAAAGGAAACGATTTCATCTTCCACTCTTTGCCTAATCCATTAAAGAATTTAGATTCCCAGAAGGAATACCACTAGAAATATTCACAAAAAAATATTTACTTTTACCTCCGCCAGGATTTAAATATATTAATACAAGGGTGATCTGAAAAGTTCCTGGTCTCATGATGAAAATGACAATTTATGTTTCCAAAAAAGTTTTATTTTTTCAACACATTTGCCTAAAATACACTTCATCCAGAAGTGTCTTAGGGCAATTATCCTATCATCAGCCCCTGACCCAGTCAGCCAACAGAACATTGGACTACATGGACTCAATTCCTGGGGATGCCTATGGGCACCCTCAACTTCACCCCAACTGTGTGATTTTTTTGGTATCAGATCTTCCTGGGAAACCACAGACAGCACAGAGAAATGAATTGCCTCTGCCGATCTGATGTGTGAATTTCACATGCTGTAAAGCTTAGTCCCGGGTGAGCTCTTTCCTCAACCATCAAACTCACCTTTGAGGGACGATAACTGTGGTCGGTACTCTTAATTTAACCTCTTTAGTTTTAAGAAGAACAGTGATCTGTACCTCGAGATCTGCCCTGGACAGATTATATATTCCAATTTAACCTTTGGCAAGGTTCAATTTCAGGGAGACACTGGGAGACAAATAAGGCTTGTGAAAATGTTCAGCATGCCATCCAATTTAACTATTTTACTGGTAAACTCACTCAGTATGTCTTGTACCCTAAGCTGTGCTTAGTTGAATGACCCCAGTAGAGGCATTTAACCAGGTAATTTAACAAGGTGTGCCATGTACTGAGAACGGTTTTTTTCAGAGCCACGAGAGAACACTAGTGGAAAACATTATCACTCTGTGCTGTCACAGGGGTAATCTCAGCTTACCCATACAGTCTCATGTCTATTGGGGTACTATTACCAGGGTATCAGAACATAACAGATTGTACCAGCACAATGGGGAAAATTTATCAGTACAGAGGTGATTGGAAACTTCAACATTGCAACTGCTATACCACAGGAGCAGTTCTGTTCCTAATTCCTCTTGAGAAAGGTGGTTGCACCACCAAAAATTCGAGAACTAGTGAGTCCCTCTTTAATATGTTTTAGTTTCTGTGTTTGCTATGACTATTAAGTGAATTTTATTGTGCACGTTCGTGGCTTTTCCAAGAAAGTGAATGTATATATATATATATATATATATTGCTGAGTGAATTGGAGGTTCAGTGCGATAAATATGGGATGAGAATCAACATTAATAAAAAAAAGGTTATGCGATTTTCCAGAAAGAAAAAGGCTAAGCTAAATATTGAAATAGGAGGGGAAAAAATAGAGCAGGTAGAGCAATTTACATATCTCAGGAGTGTTTTGGACCAATACGGTCAAAGTGGTAGGGACGTAAGGAGAAGAATTGCGCTAGGCAAGGAGGCTTTCTCAAGGAGGGAGTTGACGACGGGAACGTTGAGTAGGGATGTTAAGACAAGACTCGTAAAAACTCTGATATGGAGCGTAGCTATGTACGGCGCGGAAACGTGGTCACTGAAGCAGGAGGATAGACGTGGATTGGAGGCTTTTGAAATGTGGGTGTGGAGAAGAATGGAGAAGGTGAAATGGACCGAAAGGAAAACAAATGAGGAAGTACTAGAGATGGTGGGTGAGGAGAGGGGTTTGTTGAGAGAAATCCTATGGAGGCAGGAAAAATGGATGAAAGGCATATTGAGTGCTTGCAACCCCTTGGCTGACTGAGCAACTAATGCTTGGTCATCAGCAAACCTAACCGATTTTACGAATTCCCCTCAGACTTTCATTCCTACCTCCAGTTCTACCCATGCCTCTTTAATCATTTCCTCCACATATACGTTGAACAGCACCGGTGACAATGGGCAACCCTGCCTTACCCCTCTCCCTAACACTGCCCATCCAGACTCTCCGTTCCCCACTCGCACCTGAGCAGTCTGAGACATGTACAGGTTGCGGATCAGTCTCCTGTCCCTCCAATCCATTCCTATTTTCTGCAATACATGCATTAATTTTTCCCAATTAACTCTATCAAACGCTTTTTCAAAATCTACGAAACAGGCAAATACGTCCTGGTTGTATTCTATTTTCCTCTCAATTAGTGATCTCATTACTGCAATGGCATCATGCGTACCTCTTCCATTCCTAAACCCAAACTGATCATCCCTTAAGTAATCATTTGCCTTACTCTCTATCCTTTTGTTGATGATCCTGAGAATAACTTTAGCTGCGTGGGATATCAAACTTATTGTTCTGTAATCCTCACATGATATAGCCTTTGCCTTTTTTGGAATGGGAATCTGATGACGACGGCTGTGCCGTCAAAACGTAAATATCTACTGTAAGTGTCCTTCTTTTATGTTTCTGTGTGTGTAATATTTATTATCTTAGTGTTTGTGTGTTTGTTCGTCGCCGGAGAGTGTCATTTTCAAGATTATATAATATATATATATATATATATATATATATATATATATATATATATATATATATATATATATATATATATATATATATATATATATATATATATATATATATATATAAACACACAAACACTAAGACAACAAACACCACACACATAGAAACATAAAAGAAGGACACTTACATTGGATATTTACGTTTCGACGGCACGGCCGTCGTCAGTGTATATATATATCAGTGTATATATATATGTCGGTGTATATATATATCAGTGTATATATATATATATATATATATATATACATACATCTATATATACATATATGCATATATATATATACATATATGCATATATATATACATATATGCATATATATATATATATATATATATATATATATATATATATATATATATATATATATATATATATATATATATATATATATATATATATACACACACACACACACACACATGTCTCACAAGAAATTCTAAGATTGCAAACATTCTTTAAAATACACGAAAGATTATCTAAACCCCAAAATAGGCCCATAGTTCTTATTCAGTATTAAAAGACAAAGATAAAATGTTGAAGGACATGAGACAAACTTGCTATAAAACTTAATGAAGTACTTAATAAGAGGTGAAATATTTGTGCATACAAAGAATCTTCAGAAAACAAACTTGGGATCCAGGCAATTTAAAACTACATATGTACCAAAGAAAACTCATAAAAGGCCAACAGTAATCCAAGTGAAAACTGCTGCAAACAAATGCTATTAAATATAAAAATAATTGGTCAATTGCAATTAATTATGCTAATATTTCCTGCCATTTTCGATGCAATGCAGATACCAAGGTTTGGTGTTCATCAATTGTTGGCAACAAATGATTGTCATGAACTGAAAATAGAAAGTGGTAACTTCCTTATTATTATGATGTAATTTGTTTTAATATCCAGACTTTGTGACGTGAATTTTTTTTTAATCCCAATAGTTTGAGTCCTTTAGTATTTCATTAAGTAAAATATTTCCACTTCAAATATTGAAAATGGGAAACAAGAGAGAAAATAAATGTATACTACACAAACCTGAGATGATCCCTTTCTTCCAACCATTTGGTCAAAACAGAATCACAATCTGGGTTTTCTGCATAGTCCTGGTAATCTTCTATCAGCTGCGTTAACATATGTAGCCAGTTGAGGTCCAACTTGAGCTGAGGTATGTTTAGAGTCTCTATCTCATGCTAAAAATAACAAATGAATGCATATGATTAAATTAGTGGCAAACAATACTGATAAAAATGAACAGAGAGTACCCACTTAGCACAAAAAAGTCAAAAAAATTGATAAAAAGTTTTAAAACCTTCATGTGTTAGACTATACAAATGAAAAATAGCATTACTAATGTCTTTCATGGATTTCTTTTCACTTTTATTACCAAAATTTCCCCATTTCTTATTTACCAATCATATTATTTCAAAGAATAATGCTGAAAGCAAAAACAAACTAGACAATTCCTTCCCCAAGTCTTCAACTCTTTGGAACATTTTAGAGTCAATTAAAAAAACATCAAACAAGCCACAACAACTAATACATTTGGCAGACATGAAAGAAATGTGGGGCATTCAAAAAATGTGCAAGGTAAGATCTCCATTCTGTGGTACAATGTGAATAGCATTTTGACTCTCAATCAAACTACATTTTGAAGACACAAAACAATTAGAGTTTAATGAGATACAAAGTAAGGATTTTGGTGTTTCAAGAACTTGGCAGTTATGTAGCAGAAATATTAATCAGACCTATCAGGCACCGGGATACCGAGCAATGTAAAGAGATATTTTAAGACTAGAAAATTTTAAATTTATCTCAGATGAAATTATTCATGTACAATCATTCATCCGGGTCACTTCACTCACAGTTAATTCACTAATGATGGCCCCTGTTCTCCACCCATGTGCCAAAGTTACATCCGCCAAATCACTGTAGGGATGATCTCCAAAATAAAGGACTTGGTCTCCGCTCCAACCAGTCATCTCTAGTAACTGCTTAACTGTCCCCTGAAAAAATGAATTACAGGAGAGAAGATAGCATTGGTGACAAAATATAAAACAATAGCACAGGCATATACACAAAGACAAAAAATAATGAGGAACAATCTAAGTAACAGTAGGGCTGTCTTGAGTTATTACTGTCAAATTTAAGTATTGACAAAGTGACATATACTCATAGAACACAACATGTTTATCATCATAGCAGTTCTTTATTATACGGAGTATTTTTAATCAACTTAAACCACTTCAAATAACAGAAAAAATTTCTACCTAATATGCATGAAAACAAATTATTCTTCATTGCCAGGTAATTCCCCAAGTAGTATACAGAGGAGAGAAAGCTTCCCAGGTCAGCAGACATCCTAAGGATATAAATACTAAAAGCTAACTCAAGAGATACATCTTAAAATTTCAATATCAAAACAAATGACTGTCATGAGAAACATCTATTTTGGCATGTGACATTAGCTCATAAAGTATTGCAATAAGATGGAACCCTAATGAAAAGTAAAATATTCGATTAATGTTTTTGCAATAAATATAGAGTGAAGCTATGTTATGAGGTTTCTCCAGAAAATAAGTACCATTTGGAAACTTTAAAAAAATAGAAAATTGAAAAATTTATTTTATTTCCATTGAGTTTTAGTATTTTCTTCTAATTTTTTACATAGCTGTCATATAAATCAACACACCAAACATATCTTGGAACTAATTTGCATCTACTGTATACTCGTCATAGAATTCCTCTGCCTGGGACCTTTGCCATTACCTGATGTTATCCTTAATTTCAAACTTGAGTCCACCAATAAATTTTTTGAGTTTCACAGAACTAAGGAAATTTCAGTAACTTCAGACCCTTTTTGGGATGATTGATTCACTTGCAGTGAAAAGAGTTGAGTAGCTCCTGTGTCATTCATGCAGCATGTACAGCATACATTATTCATGCAGCACAAATATGACAAACTCAGCAGTTCACATCTTTGATACAAATTTTGGGCTGATAGTTTGTTTTAAGCATGATAGCAGATGATATTGTGATCCTCAATATGAAAAGCATTAAAAAAATATATGGGTCACTTCACTGTTGTGTGGTAGGTAAACTATGCATGCAAACGTTTTGGCAACATCTGCTGCATGGGAAATGATATTTATTATCTGGATGCAATTCATGCATCAAAAATTTTGAAAACACTTATAGGAAAATAAGAACAAACCTCATAATATATTGTGCCCTTTTCAAGCCGTACCACACGATCCCAGACATGTGTTTGTGAGCCCTCATCATATATACGCATAGGACGGGATTCATCGGTAAAAAACCGTGGCTTACGAGCTTGAACCACGACAACATCAAAAAAATCTCTCCAGTCCTCTCCTACAATCAGTCCCATACCTTTGTCACTGCAAAGAAACAAAGAGTATTGATCATATTTTAGTTAAATTATTATTAGATATGAAATATCTTTCAGGAAAATGTGGTATATTTTGCTGATTCCCAAGAAAATAAAGGAGAATTAAAAATTGGAACAACTACTCTGAAATCTAAAGTAGAAACCGAAATTTCTATGAGTAATTTTTCTGCAATGCCTGTTAGTGAAATGTTACTATAAAATAATTTTGGCTGGTTGAAGGAAGTTCCTCTCTGGTTGTGAAGTCCAAAGAAGAGTGGGAAAGAAGTATGGTTTTTCATTTCCAGTGAGGAGAGGTGACAAGCATATTTCCTTCCTATTTGATACCCATGAACTAAATTTACTGAATCCACTTATAGACTCTACCTTCAGAAATTCTACCAATAGCTACTTTAAATATTCAAAATTCAAAATAAAGCTCAAGAAACTTCAATGAAATGTCTCCCTCCCTCCTTCAGGACAGTTGATGCCATGGTATACTTACACAAATTTGAATGGGCTGTTTGTAACAAGGAACACTTTCTTTCCTCCCTCAACAAGACATTCAAAGTAGCGTCGAATGCTCTTATTTAGTTCAACATATTCCAAAATATTTTTTTCCACAATGGT
The DNA here is from genome assembly GCA_037158775.1 of Hetaerina titia. NCBI lineage: Eukaryota > Metazoa > Arthropoda > Insecta > Odonata > Calopterygidae > Hetaerina > Hetaerina titia. Next base: position 84,326,285 of record CM073770.1, read on the forward strand.
ATGCATTATTGGATGCACACTGCGAATAGAATTCTGAAAATACACAAACACCATTTTATGAGTTTTATTTTAAGTTTATAGTTTATATAAATATATATACATACTTTATTAAAGAACATTATTGTTTTTAAAAACATTACTATAATCATTCATCATCCATTCCATTCCAACTAACTCAAATACATATTTAGAATAAATCTCAGTTCCATACTTTTGACTTTATTCTGAATAAAAACTGGTCTTAATATTTTATTTTCTTTGGTTTATATAATTAATACATCATACATAATACACAATGTCATACATAATAAATTAAACGTAGCTGCAAACAATAACTCAGTATGAAAAGGGGTCATGAACGACAAAAACATTTTTTATTCTCATCTGATTATAAGCCAACGCCTCATTTTCATTATAATTATGTATTTATAAAAATATTTTCATTGTAACACACTGGAAAAAAATTATTTTTACATGTCAAAGTACTTAGTAGGGAGCCAAGATTACTAACCTCATTAATAAGCATAAAAACATAACGTATCTCATTAAATTTCAAACAATAGTATTGAATTCCTTATTACTGTACTTTACACTTAGATAAATAAAGAAACTGAAATTAAATTAATTTCACTTTATTATGCCACTTTAATTATTCTTAATTAAGTAGGCATCTGCAAAAAAATAATATGGAGATCAACTCTGTCAATGTGACCATTCAAATCATCCTCTCCATTTTAATTACAGGTATCGTACAAATGGAGCTTTCTTAAGCGCCAACATTTATTTACTTGTGCTGCATCATGTAGGTACAATAGTGAGATTTCCTACTTGCGGTGCCACATTATATAGTTCCTTTTCCTTTAACACATCAGACAAATATCATATGTTAAAATACTCTTTCCCTTAGCAATGTTAAGTAGTAATTAAGTACATTTTTTGCAACTGATTCACCCAACCACTGTAAAATTTGCTGTTCATTACACGCTTATGGGAAGCGTGCAATTGCAATTTCATCAAAGAATGATGATTGTGGCTTCAAGTGCTAAAGTGAAGTAAATAAGTGAAGATTACAATGGATATTGGTTGAGAAAATTTAGAGATAAATGCCAAAATGTGAATAATGGAGATGGTCAATGATACTACGAAGCTGATAAATTTGTCCAAAGAATAGATTAAAATCTTCAGCAATATATTGAGTGATTTTCTACCAACGCCTATGGCTTTTTTTCTCGTTTATATTTTTATAAGTCCCGATTTTCAGCCTGCCAGTTGCTGAATTCTTAACTGCTGCCATAGTTTTGAAATTAAATGAGTCCATATGGGGTTATTATAATCATCCACTGTGATTGACAATAATGGTTAAATTATCTGATTCATTAATAATAGTTATTTATCTCATCTCTTCATTTACATGAAGAATGAGATAACTAAAAAAAATACAAATGTATATAGATGCATACACAATGTATATAAATATACTAAGGTCACTGCAATATAGTATCATTAAGATACTCACTAATAGAGTGGATAATAAAACTTTTCCAGTTACATTTCAGCGATGTGATACTGCTCTAGAATCTGTTAAAGACTTTGCAAGTCTATTAAAAGGTCACATACCAATTGCTTTGGGTCCATTGGCACTCTTTTTAAGATTAATTGGAAAGAGATGCAAGTCAGTCAGCAGCTTTAGCTATGGATAATAAAGTTTTTAGATGAGTGAGTTACTTTTTTACCAGATTATTTTACAAATAATTTATTCGTATTGCACGTACATGAGCTTGAGATGCTCAAATGGTATCCAAAAAGGTGATTACAGAGATTTTCTAGCAAGAATTCTGATAATTCTTTTATGCAACTTGAAACTTTTTAGAGTATGTGAGGAGGCACCTCAGAAAGAGATACCTTAAGTGAGCTGTGGATAAAAGTCACCCAAATACATAGTAATTAGCACACCTTGATTAGTAGTTTGCTTTTCACATAGCAGTATGTACTTAATTCACTGGCATGCATATATAGGTATAGATTCTTTGGATCATAAATATGTAGTTGCAGGCTTCAAATAGTGGAAACTTTCCAAATTGTAAAGGGAACAGAAAGAAGCACTTGTAATATCCACTTATATTTTATTTTCTTGATCTGGGTTTCAACTCTTTGAGTTTACTTAAGGTAACAAAATGCAGTCCATTTGGTACATATCATATGGACTTGACTGGATGAGTTCAATGGTTGAAACACAAATTTCACTCATTCCATCACTACCCTTTTCCCATTTGCCCACATCCTGAAACTACCTGAGGGTTGACCAAATTGTAGTTTAATCAAAGATAACCGATGGCCCAACCTTGTCACCAATTTTGGTCATTTGTTAAATTGTCAGAACATGACAATCAGCAAACAGTCACACTGTATATGCAACCATTATCAGCATCAATAATTTAGGCGATTAAAGCAACAAACATTTTGGAATACATATTTATGTCAATAATTTAGTGTTTGAGGTTTTGACACACAAACAAATCAGACTTCATGACTAAGTTCCTTGACTTTGCATGAACGTTTCATATTTTCAAAGCTTATGAATCTTATCTCATCTCATGACCACAATACATATTAGAATTACTATTGGCACAACGAAATGTAAACTATGATGATCTCGGCGTTTCTCAGACTGATATTACATACCTTAACATCATGGAAGAGGATCTCTGGATGGTAATCAATTCCTTTGCTTAAAAAATATTCGGTGACATTGCAAAGAAGACCCATTTCAGGAACAGAGAAGAGGTCAGCCATTTGCACCATTTTTGCCTTTGTTCCCTGTTTTATTAGGAATATAGAAAAATATATGTAATTATGATGATCAAAGGAATACATGGTACCTAATAAAAGTTAATAAACTTAATTTCACACCAATCAATCTCCTGGCAACAAGAATATTACACAGGATACCAAAATCACAATAGAAATTTAGTGAAATACTCAGAAGTTCATACAAGCAATGGACTTGATAAAAGGTTCCATTATGAAAACTACCATTATATGTGACACAATGAAAAGAGAAACTTTATATTTCCATATAGATTTATTAGACGGACGACCTAGGTTTCGACGTGGCACGTCATCATCAGGTACATTTTGCAAAGAAGACAGACAGAGCAAAATGTAAATTATTTGCAAAATGTACCTGATGATGACGTGCCACATCAAAAACTAGGTCGTCCGTCTAATAAATCTATGTGGAATTATAAAGTTTCTCTTTTCATTATGTTAAGTCGATTCCATGAAGTCACACCCGAGACAACGAATTATATGTGACATTTATGGTACTAGTTTAGTTCTATAGGATTTTTTAAAAAAGCAGTATAGGACCCCATAGCTATAACCCAGAAAAATAAAAACCCAATATATATAATGGTTCAAGTAAATTTTGTGATTTAAATTTGAAGCCTTTATCTCACAATTTTTTTAAAACTCATCACCATTAAGTGCATATAAGAGCATGGAAAAAATTGTCATTACATGCACCTATATAAAAGAATAATGACTGTTCTATTAATAAAAGTGATCATTCCTGCATTGGCTTTGCAATTTCAAGAAAACTGAAGGAAGCACTTCAAAAGATAATGTTGTGCTATTAAAATAAACTTAACATGTTATGATAAATATTGAGGAAACTGAAATTATTTCAATTTGACCTCCATATGAATTTCCCAATAACAATGGTCTTGACATGAATAATTTAATCATTATACAATATTTAAATATGTCATTATTTCTCTTATTGGGGGATCAAAAATCCTGAAAGCATTTTCCCAAGACCTCTGTATAGAAGATGCTGTACTGAATATTGTTTTTGCATTTATTTTACAGCTCATAATGTGTAAGCTATATTTTAAGCACAAATAAATACAGTCACCAATTTCTTCAGTCAACTCATTCATAAAAATGTTGAATATAGTTGAAAGCTTCACATAAAAAATATAGAATAACCGCAAAAGGATCTAACAACATTGAGAAAACAAGTGTACATTCTTCAGCATTTGAGAAATACTTCACGTGAAAATGTTAAGTAATTATGCACAAACCTAAATATATAAATAACATATCGCATCACATGATTTGAAGTGAAGATCAAAAGCTATTGGAGCTATCGTATTCCAAAGAGAAGGTGATCGAACACTTGTAATAACGGTAAGAGAGGAGGAACTCGTATACAAATATTTTGGTCAATTAAGATAACCATCTTAAGTGAGAAAAGAGCATTCCACATAAATGTAACCCATTCACCTCTCCCTTCCTTAACTTGAGCACTCACTTCGCTGCAGACAGGTCTACTGAATGACATCTTCCTGTTCCGAGCCTTCAATATATCTATCCCCATTGATTTGTCATATCTGCATGTTTGGTGAAAATATTGTAATGAAATTTCTTCTCACTTTCACATTCTTATTGACCATGTGATTAACTACCTTCCACATACTTAATTGTAAATATAACAGAGTTGCATTCAATCAAATTTGTAGAAAAAATTGTGGATGCTTCCATTTCATTACAAGTTGTACAACCTGGGGCATCAGGTGACCTTCATCAATGTTTTTGCAAAAATTATTGAAGTTACCGCTACTCAAAAATATTATTATTCAAAAAGTATTTCAGGGAAAAAAATGTAGACCTGAAAAAGATTGAAGTTTCTAGTCCCAATAATTTCTGATAAATTAAAATTTCCAATTTTGCCTTCCACGTATGTGGCTTTAGTAAATTACCACATTTTATCCTGATTTTTAAAATGTAAAAATCAGTATAAAATGGGACAATCTACAAAAGGCACATGGAAGACAAAATTAGAAATTTTAATTTATCAGAAACTATTAGGACTAGAAACTTCAATCTTTTTCGTTGTAAAGATCTTGTTGCACACTACTTCATTTCAATTCATAGAATTAAATTAAAAAATCAGTTAACACAGGAAAATATAGTACTCAGACTGAAATTTTCATTTTTTTTCAAAGATCTGTGTATTTTTGATCATCGAAGGGGTGTGTTGAGTAGTTTTGACAACTTTGCCATCCTATATCCCGGTTTGGTTAAGCCTGATAATTACTGAACCCTGGCATTTGATGCATGCAGCTGCAATCGATTGAAATTGACCTAAAATTGATCATTTAAAGTCAGAAATATGTAAAAAAAAATGTAAAAATTTTCAAAGAACAAATTATCAACAATCCCATATTCTTAAAATTCTGAAAATTTGGCCAAATAATCTACAAAGAGTAATTTAGAGAATGTTAATACCAGATCACTGGATTTCTGCCTGAAACCTTTATCTGTGACTATTTAAACAAAAACTCATATTAAAAAGGAATCAATATTCTCTAACTGTTAATTAATAAAATTTAAGGCATTATTTATATGCTTTTAACAAAATATATTATATTCTTAATTATGCCAGGGAATTTTCTTTCATAAATTTTTTCAGCAAAATATATAGTAGTATTCTAGAAGAAAGGACATTTGATTTGACATGATTATTGGGATTTTTTATGCTTCAGCTTTAAAGGTTACTTTGTACTTGAATCTTTTTGTAAAGCAGAGAACTTTAACTAGATATATATATATATATATATATATATATATATATATATATATATATATATATATAAGGTCGCGGTGGTCTAGTGGGTAGAGCATTGGACTACTGACTGGAGGGTCCCGGGTTCGATTCCCGGGCAAGGCACTCTGGGCACCTGCAGCTCCACCCAAGCTAGTTGATTTTTTGGGTACCAGATCTTCCTGGGAAACCATAACCGGTACAGGTAAAGGAACTGGCCCCCCCTACCCTGATGTGTGAATATTCACATGCCATCGGGCTTGGTACACGGGTGAGCTCTACCATCACCTACTAAACCGACCTTCGGGTTGATTACTGTGTTTATGGTTTATATATATAAGACTGTCTTTTAAACCCCCCGGGCTGAACTAAGCCCCCTGATTTCATCCAATGCTGCCTACATTTCCCCTCCCTCACCTTGTCCCCTTCCTATTGGTCCCTTACCTCTCTTCCCCTCACCCTTCTCCTGCACATATCCTCTCTGCTCTTCCTCGACAACAGCATTCTGATGACGACTGCGGTGCCGTCAAAACGTCAATATCTACTGTAAGTGTCCTTCATTTATGTTTATGTGTGTGGAATATTTGTTATCCAAGTGTTTGTGTGTTTGTGCATCGCCGGAGAGCGTCAATTTCAAGGATATATATATATGTGCGAAAATAATATATATATATTAATCTTTTAACTTTGGTTGAGCTGACAAAGTACACTACACAACCACAATGTTTGCTACAGACTTGTAAGTCACTGAAATTAATAATCACACTAAAACCAAGCTGAAAAATTAGGATACAAAACATTTAATATCTCCCCTTATGTCTTGACATTTCTCCTGCATTAAAATCCCCAAGAGAATTCTAAATTGCATGATCCTTCAACAAAAGGAAAAAAGGTGCATGATATAAATCATGGGCAACAATTCACAACACTGCCCAACAAGCAATTTAAATCAGACCTCAGCAAGAATAGAAGAATGTGTTTGGTATGATACCATATTTTTAATACAACCAACATATAAATTAAATGATAAAAACTGAAAACTCACCCCAACCAAAATATTTTGGGCAAAATATTCAACTTTAATCAATGTTTTTGTTATATCAGAGGGTGAACCCCTAATTAGGTTTGTCACAATATAGTTCACAGTTTTAATATTACTTATACAGAGATGAATGAGACCACTTCCAATTTCCACAGAAGTCATAGTTCAAACTAGTCATCCCCTTGAGATCTGAAAGCAATTCGCATTTTATCATAAAGTATAGTTAAAAAATGGAATGCATTTAAGTTATATTCTTACCAACATATTCTTTGTATTACTACAGCACAACAAGTACAGTAGTAACAAGCCAAAGTCACTGCACTACAGTCCTTAAATGCAAAACATCAAGAAAATGACATGCAACAAACACTTCATAGAAAGGAAACTGCGGAGAACATTGAAATCTTATGAACACATGAGGGTAATGGAAATACAAAGAGGATGGAGTGTTGACAGGATGAATGGAGCACAAATTTTATAACATTTAAGGTCAATGTTAACTTTTAAAATGAAACTAGAACAATGAGCCCAGTATTTTGATATGGTTAGTTTCTCATGCTGGACTTGTACGTACATCAATGTCAAAGTATAATATCAAAAGTAAATTACATATATAACGTACAAACACAATGTTATGATTCAACTTGGAATTATACATTCATTAGAAGGAATAAAATGTGTGGAATTTAACAAAGAAGTTAATGTTTAAATTGTTGCACTAAACCTGTGGAAATCAATGGCATTAAAAAGATAATCATAGTTAATTTGGATTTAAAATATATTTTTCTACGAAAATTATTCATTACCATATAAGGAGCAAAAATGCATGATGTTGTATCTACACAGCTTAATAGAAACCCTTTATGTCTGGTTGCATCTAGAACAATGCATTCAAAACTTGAGAATTTTTTCAAAGAACTAAATGATTCTATCACAATATTTAGAGCAGCATATTGATTTTTTAATAAAAGGATGATTACGAGATTCATGTGAATTAAAATGTTGATAGCATTAGGTACTTTCAGTAACTAAAAATTTTGGATGGAAAAAATGCTAAATGCACAGTATATCATGAATAAAAGCTGCTAATCTTAAAGAAATATTTTATGGAAGGAAGAGTTCTGTAAAAATAATTTTAAGGAGCAATGATTTTTACTTTGAGAAGTAGGGTATGTATGAAAAGTCTGCCCCGGGTCATTGCAATGAGGGCATACATTTCAAACTGGACTCAGGCAATGCCAGGTCATGCATCTAGCTCACTGTTAGATGCATGTAGTTAGCTAATGTGATCAATATTTTTTTCTTTTGGTCAAGAGGAATAAGAGTTAATAAATTTTTAAATTACCAAATATTAATAATGAATGATTTTTAATCACCTTACTTTTCAACAGAGTTATTTCACCACAATACCATATTTTTTTGTCTCAAACATTATTTTGTTAGGTTTAATACAAGACATTGGAATCAATTACTGCATAATTATGGAGTGTTTGAAAAAGGAATGGTTTATGACAGCAGGTTTTCCAATTAAAATTTATCTGACTTATTATTGGAGTGCTTAACTTGTTTTTGACATGATCACAAATTGTGCAAGGGAAGAGCAAGCAAAGATTGCAACAATTTCAGAGCGTAAAAATCATTTGCCTTGACTGGGATTGTGATGATCATGGTGAATGATTTTTACGCTCTGAAATTGTTGCAATGAAATGCATGTTAGCGGATGACTCCGTTAAAAGTTACTGTTGTGGCATCTCCTGCAGTTTCTTGAAATTCAGCAGGTAAAGAAGCAAAAAAATGAGCAAAGTATGTGTAATTAAATATGATCACTGAAAACTACTGTAAAGTTAAGTCAGAAACAGTCGACTATCTCTAAGATATTAATTAAAAAACCATTTTTACAATAATAATAAATGAATTTCACACATAGAGACAACTTTATACCTGTAATAAAATCAAGTAAGTAATTCTTTAATTTAAAATGGTTAATTTGTTATGAAACACACTATTTGTTGAAGGAAAGTACGGATTTAACCAGTTAGGAGCTGAAGAGCAATGGCTAGACATAATGAGTAACGTAAGGTAAAATAATTCAATGCACACAATAGATTCACAATGATTACTCTTTGAGCTATAGGATAAAAATATCCAGTACTAATCCAAAACTAAATCACGTCAATCAAAAGGCTTCCTCACTTTGGTGGGTTAATTAGTGGACCATCTCCCTGGTGTCATGGGTAGGAGGAAGCACCAAATGGATCGCCACTCAACCAGCGGTGGGTGTGGTACAGGCAAAGGGTGAAGCGAGGAGAGAGATCCGCATTCTGGCATTCAAAGGGAGAGGCAGGTGTGCACTATTTATACCTCACCCCAGGAGAGGAATATTAAGAGTTTAATGCTTTGAACAAGCAGCAAAATGGGATCAGGCAGTTCATGCACAAATATAGCATTCACCTGTAAAATTCCAAAGAAAAAGAGAAAAATCATGCTGTGAGTAAAACTTTTGATGAGTAAAAATACATTTGAGGCAAGGTTAATTAGGTTTTCTATTTCCCAAGAAAAGTTGTTTACGGTACAGTTGTTAACATAGAAATTCACCAGAGGGAAACACTGGCATTTCATAAATTGAATCACAAGTGCAAACAAATTGAATGAAATACATAATATATTTTTCAATGGCTGCTGCTAATTACTTACTTCATATTAGTGATGACACATTTATGTCAGTTCTACATGATATCTGAAATGTGATGACAAAAAATAACGAAAACTTAAATATGACAAAAAATAATGGAGTTTAGTTAGAATATTACAGTTAAAATTAATTTTAAAAGGTTCAATAAATAAGCTTGATTGGCTTCATAACATTCAAGCTTAATTAGAGAGACAGGGATCATAACCATAGTTTTTCAAATAAATAAGACCTATTTAAATAATGAATATAGTTCTTCCATCTCTTCTGAAACCTAATCGTTACGGGACTGAGGGCTAATATAAAATGAGCATTGGCCCTTGAAAAACTGGATAGCATCCTGTGATAAGCATGTCCAAAATGAAAAAATTTCAGAGAGGATAAAAAAAATCATTCTTATTGGAAGTATGGACTCTTGCCCAATGTGTTTGTAAACTCTTGCCTAAAGATGTGTGCACTCTTGCCCAATACAAGTAGCCTTGAAGATTATCGACAAATGGCAGAGCTGTAAACAACAATAAACTAATCAGTATGCACATATGTATAGAGAAGAAATGATGTCTTAACTAATGGCAATATTTGGAATTGATTAATCATAATTACATTAATATTATGCATCAACACATGATAATTTGTATTGTAGTTTACAATGCAGTAAACTACATATTTCCCCTACATTTAGGAGGAGTATGTACTTCTTCATAGCAGTGAACAACAGTGGGAAAGGTTTCAAGAATTTCAAAGGACTATCTAAAAGCATTAGTAGAGAAGAATGTAACTAACTATTTACATAGCTCTTATTTATTTCAACAAAATGGCGGTAACCATTGAAACTTGGTTACTGACCTTTCTTGGAAATATTCATGGTTATTACAGTTTATGCTCTATTTTTATCCTCATGATCTTACTACCTGTAAGGTACCAAAAATGAAGTACCAAAATCCCACGGAACAGCTGAAATTTACTATGGGTTTACCAAAACATGCTAAATCAAAATAAGAAATTATCAGCTATGAAAAGTTGATTGGTGTTAGTAGAACTGGTCCAAAAAGTACTCTCCGACTAAGAGAAAAGAGCACAATTATCTAAAGCTTACCAATCAAACGATGCAAAGGAAGTCCGTCCCACATCTCCATGGCAAGGGTGTATGCCATGAAAGACAATCAAGAGGTCCCAGACATGTGCACAAGAGGGGAAAACAGGGCAAATTTTAGAAAAATGGATGACAAATCAACAATTAGGAGGAAATGACTAGCTTGTGGGTGGAAGGCCGAGAGGAGAGGATGCACTGTGGATGTGGAGTGGAATGTGGATGAACAAGAGAAGAAGGAGAGGATATTGAGAGTGAAGGATCCAGGATTCAGTGATTTCCACTGAGAAGACAGCAATTTGATTGAAGCATGAGTAGAGCATTTGGTAAATTGAGTCCCATGGATGATTGGAGGAGTGTGGTAGTTCAGTGGTTAGAGCACTGGGTAGCTAACCAGAAGGCCTGGGTGCAGATCCAGATGACACCCAAACTTTACCCTACTTGGGTGATTCAATTAGTACCAGATCTTCCTGAGCAACCAGAGGCAGCACTTGGGAGAGGGACTGGCATCCCAAACTAGGTTTTGCATTTCACACATCTTTAGGCTTAATAATAGGTAAGATCTAATTTATTACTCCAGATTTTGGATATGTGAATGAGATTGGACATAATGTATAGGAAGGGTTAGCAAATAAAATTATGACAATGTACAAGCTTTGAAATTTTAAAAAAAATTATGCAAAAATTAAGATAATATATGTCAAAGATATCAAGATGAGATCAAGAGAGATGAACAGGAAGGATAATAAGTTCACTAGCCCCACATTTAAGATGGGAAATAATCAAGATGATGGGATTGAAAGTTGAACAACTTGGATTTTCCACATAAATTTTTTTTCATTATTCACCACCTAGGTTTCATTATGGTATAACAGTACCTGATGATGTTATACCATAATGAAACCAAGGTAGTGAATAGTAAAAAAAAAATGTATGTGGGAAAGCCAAGTTGTTTAATTTTCAATCTCAATATGAAGATTTTCCACCAAGTCATGCCAGAAACTGTTTTATTTATCAAGATGATGGTAAACATTTTTCAAATGATCTTCGCAGTTCTTCTAATCTCATTGTTTGTGCTGTTTTTATAAAATAACAGTTTTGCTGACATACCAGTTTGAGTCTTCCAATAGAAAGCAAGGCTCATGCAGCTAGACTGCCAAATAAATGCAGAGATAAGTTAACCAACCCTTTGGAAACCTATGAAAGAATACTGTTTTGGGATGGACCCCAGGAATTCTGGGTCCTGTCCAACATGTGGGAAGATGAAAAACCTCATCATGGAAGTGTGAAGAATGGGCTTGCAGATTGGTGAAAGGAAATTATCAGAAAAAGGAGACCATGGAGTGGCAGCAATAGAGTCATATATAAGTGAAGAGTGAAAGGAAATGCAGAGCGTAGGATTTCTAAAGGTAATTCTTTGGTACTATATATAACATTTTGCTTAAGATGGTAGTAAAGTTCACAGGTACCTTAAGTTACAAATGTATGTATATGCCAATGACAGATAGCAATTATGAAAAAACATATATGAGGGGATTGGGGAGATGACAAAAAAGGCAAAAGGAGAATACAACCTGATTGTGACGGGTGATTGGAAATCAGTAAAGAATAATAAAAAAAAAGAACAGAAAATTGTGAACTTGGAGACGAGAATAAAAAAAAACATAAAGGCCAAAAGCATTCCATAAGACACAGATGCACTTGAATTATGTTGTAGAAAAAGAATACTCAAGCGAGGTGTTAAAAGCTCTGGGATTGAATGTAAGTACAGGCGGAGAGACGGATAGATGGTGGTAGAGGATGGACATGGGTAGGAAAATTGATCGAGGAGATTTTATCACTCTACATGTTCATGGGAAAGATAGGGCAGATGTTTCAACATTTGGGTAAGAGCTTGGAAAGGAAAGAGTATCTTGGAAAAGAAACAAATAACTTTGTGATCACTGCTATATTTACTCAAACATCGCAAGCAATCTGTCAACATAAAGGTCACTAAAAATAGTCACATCAAGCTTTTCTGCCACTAATCAAGTTCCATTTTCTGTGAGAAATTTTGAGCGTGTGCTTTCTAATAAAATTTGCCCAATGGATATCGAGTGTGGAATTTTCAAGTGTTATGGTGCATACATAGCCATTACAGCAGAAGGCACTAAATAGCATCATATGATTAGTGATCAGCAGATATGCTAGATAAGGTCAAGTGGATCCAGTCCTAGAAGGAATAGGGGAATAAAACTAGGACGTAAAACAAATTCCGGGTTAATACTGAATTAAACTCAAGACACCAAGAAAGAATGCCATAGATGTGGTCAGTTTTACTCAACGTAAATGTAATAACAATTAAAATAAAAACATTAAACAAGAAATAGAAGAATTCAATGAAATGTCCTGTAGAGACAGACAGATCCTTATGATGGAAAAATATGAATTCTGCTCCAATATGACCATGAATCTGACAACAGAATATTCAACTGTTCACATTATAAGATTAGGACCTTTTAATTTAATTACTGATAAATTAGACCATCTTTATCAGAATAAAATATTTTATTGCCCATTAAGAGTCTGCAGGATCATCATTAAATAAATATTCCAACTTTACTTTTTGATAAAGAGCCAATTTGATTTTTACGGTGTAGCATTCCAGAGGTTTTTCTCTTGATTTGAATAAAGGTAAGAAATTTACTTTGCACCATAAATATCGGAATGGAGGGTCAAAGGGCCAGGATGCCATGGCCAACACATTTACATTGTGTTCTCATTTATTTCAGTTAGGCGCATTAATTTAATTAACAGAGCTAATTAAATCTGTCAAGAATATTCACCAAAATCCAGTTACCATAAAAGGACTATGGGGATGAGGAAACTAATACCTCATGAGAGTTTTTTTGTCCCCCCCACCACCTAATCTCACTAGATTAAAACCTGCCATCATCCATACTGAATTTACAAAATAAGAGCTACACTAAAAATACAAGGAACCCATTTGCCACTGCTGTTATTGGGCTGAGACTATTGAAACGAGTTTCACGGCAAATAACTACACTGGAACAGAGCAGCCACCCAATGGCAGATACTAAATACCCATCAGCTATCTGTAAATACAGACCTGATGGCTTCCGCCGTTGCGAACATGTGCTTCAACATATGCAATAGGCACAATTCTGTTCTTGTACAGTTCAAGGACTTCATTATCTGGGACAGCTGACAGGCCTCTGTAAACAGAACCCAGCTGAATTTGTAGAAAGGAGTCTAACTTTAAGAGCAGGCCCTTTTCAATGTCATAATGAAGTCCTCTCACAGTAAAACCTGGACTGTAGTCCAAGGACAGTATTCCAGTTGGATACTGAAAGGTAAGTGACAATCAATTAAAACAGTAACGTCGAAAATGAGAATTTTTATGAAGAAGCGGTAATGCCTTCAAATCATTATTAAATGTAATTTATTTCCAGAGTTTAAAAATTTGAAAATCTCACTTTGTGTTTTTTCACTAGTATTTCCCTGGCCAAGTTATAGAGCAGATAGTCCATGGATGGCTTATAACAAGCCAGAGTGTAATCATAATCAAATCCATACACCTTTATCTCTTTTAAATCGAGTTCGTTGCACGCAAACACTCCTTTGACATTGACATCTGGAGGCAGTTTCTTGGCTACGAAGAAAATGCATTCACGTGAATATCATGCAAGGCGAAATATATTCTAAGTCTTTACTGCTCAAAAAGTCAGTGTGTGGTTATGAACTGTTTGGAAAAATTACTCCAAGATGCTTTTTTCGCATCCTTAGAAACACCTTTGCCATTTCGTTTTACTTGCGTTTTGCGAAGTTTCAAAAGACGCAGAAAACAAATTATTGCTTTTTTATTAAGTAACTACCAAGACCGTTCTTCAATTTTTCCACCAGCTTAATTAAACTACATGGCATTTGCGCATGGCCACAATCAAGTTACTTTTTCCAATGGATTTGTGCCAAGAGTGCTGGAAGAATTGGCCTTGCACAAACTCGCCCTTTAGACTGTTTCAACTACTGCAATGAATACGTTAATAACGAACCAGATAGCTTAACTCTTTTAATACAATATGCCATTAATGTTTACTATTACACAGACTAAGAGCAATGGCACTGATAATTACACGCCTGTGTGGTGATTCAAGTAAATGAAACGACGAAAAATAGACTTACATCTGCAGAGCTCTTTCATTTTGCTGTAAGCTTCTGTCATTTTCACAGAAGACGAATTTGATCGGATATGCATCTTTGCCAACCCCTTGCATTTTTTAAGAGAATTTTTAGAATGTAAATAAATACTGTAAGAACCCAATTTAAAAATCATTCTGCTACTGCTGCTAGAGAGTCGTCTTTTATTCTTCGTCATTACACCTTTTCTTTATAGGTGGCAGTAATGTGTGCAACGGAGCAAATGGAGAGGAAGGTTTGAATCGGTCGAAAGAAAGCATAAATTTTTAAGACAAAGAGGGAATGAACTCTTAGACGTAACAAGATGATAATGCATTATATTCACACAAAAGTTGATCTGGTTATATATTTCTTGAATCACTCTTGATATGTAAGACAGTTTGATGCCATCTAATTTCAAAAATTCACTAAACCAAATTTCTCATATCAATAATTATTACTATTAACCTGACTTGGACCAAGATAATGAATTAAATGAAATAAACGGATAATGAAGGAGAGAGAAACTATATGATAGCCTAAAATGATAATAAGGGGAGTCTGGAAGAAAATCAGTTTGTTTACTGGAAATGGGTTGAGAGTTTCAATATGGAGAGCTGTGAAAGATAACATTTGTATACTTAGCTCGGGAAAAAGTTTTGCAGGGTTGAGTGTGTTGGTGATGATAATAAAGAAATATTGACAAAGATTTACTAAGGGATTCCATAAGGGACAGAGAGTAGAAATTAGAGTAGATAGCAAAGAAATATACACAGAGAGGGAAGTAAGAAAAGATTGCTACATGCCTCAAGAAAAAATCAATATTTACAATCATGACCTGATAGAATAAGTACTAGAAGATGAAACTGCAAACGATAATAATTGATTGGGAAAAAGTAAAGGTTATAAAATATGCTAGTGATCAAGTAATAATAGCACAGAATAGCTTAAGAAATTGATTGATAAAATGTTTAGGATAAGGAAAGATTTTAGATGAAATTTAACATTAAAAAGACAAAAGGAGGAAAAAAATTAAAATTTCTGATGGGAATACAGCTTTTGTCCAACTAAAAGGAAACTAACAGCCAAAAGAATTATGATTCATTGAGGAAAATATTAGCTAAATATTTTCTTTTTTAGTTTTTTAAGGTATGGAACAGGAAAAGGAACTAACAAAAAGAAATAGGGGTTGGAAAATTTTGATATGTGGCCATCTTGTAAATTGGATAAGAGTACATGTGTGGGGAAAATAATAAAAAATACGAAAAAGTGCTAGATAGAAAAAAATAAAACAGTTTCTGGCGTAACTTGGTGGAAAATCTTCATACTGACTTTTAATAATAAAACCACTTTACTTTTCCACATAAACTTTATAGTTTAACTTTAAAGTTTATGTGGAAAAGTAAAGTGGTTTTATTATTAAAAGTCAGTGCTAGATAGAATTTTTTGTCAGAGGTAATCTACTGATTAAGGTAGGCTTTTGACACAACAACCAAATATGGAAAGGAGACAAACTATGCAAATTTCACTTGAATAGAGATTTATTCACGACCCGGGTTTCGAATCAATCTTCATATACTTTCATAATCAATTCATTCCATCCAAGGGCCCTATCCTTTTCCTACCCCTTCCTCATTTTCCTAACATTCTCTCCTCTATCACATTCTTCAATATCCCATTGCCAATCAATATGCACTTACTTTTCCTGTCTTCCTATGATTTCTCCCAGCAATCCTTACTCCTCCCCAACCATACTGGTACTTCCTAATTTGTTTTCCTTTCTGTCCACTTAACCTTCTCCATCATTCTTCAAAATCACATCTCAAAACCCTCCAATCTATCAAAAAGAGACGTTTCAGGTGTGATATGGTGGAATATCGTGATTAATTAAAAATAGCAATTTTCCACAAAATAACCTGGGACCTGATGATGATGTAGTAACATTGAAACTGGTCACATTACATTTTATTTTGTGGAAAATTGCTTTTTTTAATTAACCTCCAATCTATGCTTATCATCTTGCTTCAACAACCATTTTTCTGCACCGTGCATAACTGCACTCCATATAAAAGTTTTAATGAGCCTTTTCTTAAAATCCTAACTTAATGTCTGTATCATCAATTTCATTCCTACCATTCTTCCTAGTGAAAACTTTTTAACCTAATGCAATTCTTCTTCCGTCTCTACCACTTTGACCATGTCGGTCCAAAACACTTTGGAGATGTGCAAACTCTTCCACCTTATCTAGTTTTTGCCCTCCTATTTTTATATTTAACTTAGCATTTCTCTTCCTGGAAAACTCCAAAACCATTGTTTCATGGATAGAATGTATGAAAAGAAAAGGCTTTATGAGACTTGTGAGAAAAAGGAAAGCAAATTAGATTTGGTACATTTGTATAATGGGAAATCTACAGAGAAAGATTATAGAAGGGAAAGTTGAAAAGAGAGATGTAGCTAATCATCTTTATTTTGTAGAGAGATTGAGACTATGGAGTTACTTCTACCATCCAACCCTTAAGAGAGAGAGAGAGAGGGGGAAAAAAGATGACAAAATTTAGAGAAGATAAATAATAGAGAGCGATTAGAAATTAAATGACAAGAATTGGCATTTAAACATCACAGATGAAACCTGTCCTGAAGACTGATTTAACACTGATAATTACTTATGTTTTGAATAGGCTTGTTTTCTGGGAAAAGGCAAATATGGAGATAATTATTACTACAATGCTGTTACTAAAAACAAAACCATTAAATCCACAATTAAGACTTTCATTTTGCAATGAAGAGGCAGGTCAACATGCCCAACACAACAAAACTGGTTGATTGGTTGATTTTAAAAAAACTATCAACCTAAATTATTTCACCTTACCCAAAATTATTGTAATTATTGGCTGAAGTACCGCACATGGATGAATCCATGCTTTACAATTAATGAGTTTAAAGGATGAAATTCCATTTATATATATTTCCAAAATGTTTCCTAATAAACTAATTTTAAAAACTTTGTCAGAGATCACCGATGTGCATATTTTCCAGTTGTATGTGGAAATATTAGAAAGTATGCGTAACGTGCAAGTCTGTAACCTTCTGATGTGTGGGTATCAATGCATGGCTACTTGGGTACCAGGGAATGAAAAATTTGGTGCAATCGAATATTGCTTATCTGTGATAAAGCTGATGACAAATTTTGTATTTCAACTCTAATTTAAACAAGTAGTAGCCAAAAAATGGGTTTAAGAGAAGGACAAGTGGATTGATATAGGATATTGAAAGGTTGTTGGGAACTACCTCATAAAAAAGAGAATCTAAGGTCAGAGTGTTTATGGGAGAAGAAAAGGTAGATGGCATTTAGGAAGGGAAAAAGTAGTTATTTGGTGCTGAAGAGTAGTTTAGTGATGTTCAACTGTTTTTTTAATGAACTGAGCTTTAAAATACTAGGTACCTTAAAACACCATCGAGTTGTGAGATATTTTCAAGGTCTAACTATGAAACAATTACAGCTATTAGTTTATGAAGCAATAACATTTATTGCCATACATAAATGGCATGATTATATGATATGATGAATTATGAATATGATGATATTTATCATAGTATGATAAATATTAGACCTTTGCTTGAACTACTCTTTAAGGGGAACCAATCTATCTGAAGCAAACAACCTAAAAGTTGGTTAGGATATGTGCGATCAGAAATCACTCCAAACTAAGCTCTAAGACATAAGAAATACACACATTCAGGGTATAATGGTTTAGTTATTTCCCTGTGCCACAATGCAGTTTTTCACAAAGTTCTGTAAACAAATAATTCCATCACTTTATTTATAGCTGAGGTGGTTCACAGACAATCATCAGGATTAGAATATGGCACCTTCTTTTGGCCAAATATAAAAAGCAGAAAATGTCCATTTTATTTTTCTCCCTTTAAGTATATGAAATAAGAAACAGAAATAAAAACAGGATATCCTGGCAGCTTCAAATACTAAAAACAACAGCATAAGTAATAAAGAAGACAAATATTTTCCCTATTTTAACCTTAGGCTTAATTTTAAGGTTTTTCTTTGACTAAATAAACACTAACTGAAAAAATCTCCAATATCTAAGTGGAAATGAAATTTCCATAGCATATTATGTTGTGGGTGACTTAAGGTGCAATTTTGACTGGGGTAATATTACATGTTAACTTTGAAGACACACATGTTGATAGGTAAGCAACAAACACAATTATTGTATTAAAAGGAGGGAATGGTAAATATAGTTTCATGTGCAGGTTTTTACATTTGTTTCAATCATTTTTCCATTGAAAAAAAATGAAAATATTTTCAACATTAAATAATGAGTTTACGGGGGCTGACAAATGCTCATTTTCATTTAGTTGTTGGGAATCTTAAAGTAAATATTCAAATCACATTTTAACGTACATGTGTACTTCATGAATAGTCCATAATTCTCTCAAAAATTATTTTTTCAAACTGGTGAGTTTTTATGTGGATGGAGTAATAGCTCATGCACATAACCAAGAGCATGATGTACACCACATAATCATGAGAATTTTTTCAATCATTCACAACAAGATTCAGATATATTCAATGTTTCTCACAAGATTTAAAGCGCTGGAAAAGCATTTGGAAAGTGAGCTACCTAGAGAAACATTGCTGCAGTGACACTGCATGGTGAAACTTGTTATTTGAAATTACCACCTCATCAGGGCCGCAGTATTTAGGAAAGTTGATTTAAATGGCTCTTTACAGACTGTATTATAACAATTAAATATATTGGTTAAATAATTAAATTATAGGTGAAATGAGCCCTTACAGAATAATTTACACCATATGAGTGAATTGATTTTTCTTTGCCCTAATTTATAAGCAAGATTATATTTCACAGGATCATTTCTGTGGTATCTATCTATGTCCTCTTGTCATAACTTGAGTGTACCATTTGCTGTGAGGATGAGATTAAGCAACTTTGCCTGAGTGTGAGGATGACTTTGAATCATCGACATTTGTTGAGCGTTAGAGTCATCGATGACCGTTCAGCACTGCTCGCAGTGTCAATGGCAGAGTTCCATTCTGAGTGATGAATTAAAACAGTATATGAAAAACCATACCAGTAAACAGATTCATTTGAAATTTTGTCTGTGTGTGTGTGTGTGTATATATATATATATATATATATATATATATATTGCGGGTCGCGGTGGTCTAGTGGGCAGAGCGTTGGACTACTGACCGGAGGGTCCCGGGTTCGATTCCCGGGCAAGGGAATCCTCCACCCAAGCTAGTTGATTTTTCGGGTACCAGGTCTTCCTGGGAAACCATAACCGGCACAGGGAAAGGAACTGGCCCTCCTACCCTGATGTGTGAATATTCACACGCCGTTGGGCTTGGTACACGGGTGAGCTCTACCATCACCTACTAAACCGACCTTCGGGTTGATTACTGTGTTTATGGTTATATATATATATATATATATATATATATATATATATATATATATATATATATATTAATATTCTTATTTTATATTAATATTCTTATTTTATATATGTGTGTATTAGCGGGTCGCGGTGGTTTAGTGGGTAGAGCGTTGGACTACTGAACGGAGGGTCCCGGGTTCGATTCCCGGGCAAACCTCTCTGGGTATCTGCAGCTCCACACAAAGTATATGATTTTTTGGGTACAAGATCTTCCTGGGAAACTATAACCGGCTCAAGGAAAGGAACTGGCCTGATGTATGAATTTCACACGCCGCATAGGGCCTAGTAATGGGTGAACCCTACCATTACCTACCAAACCAACATTCGAGTTGATTAATGTGTTTTTTTAAGTACCGTAGTCAAAAATGTTTTCTTCATTTTTTAGCTCTTAACAATTTTTACTATTGAGATGCGGTGGCATAGTGAGTAGATCGTTTGGTTACTGACACGAAAACCCTGGGTTAAATGAAATCCGGGTGACTTTCCTGGGCAATCCTACTAAAAATGCAAGAGGGGAGGGATTTACTGGGCGCTTAAACAAATGTGCGTGGGAAATCTTAGGAGTCACAGGAGTGGGAATAGATTGAAATACTTGCGGTTGCGCCGCTGAAAAGGTCAACATACTATTTGAACATGCACGAAATCGCCTCATTCTATTTGCTTTATGGAGCTGGGAAAAGTGAATATGGACAGCCTTCAGAAGATCACATAAAATGGAAATTAGAAGTATTTCGGTGTTAACTCGGTGAATATCACACACGGAGACATAAGATAGATTTCAATCCAAAAAGCCATCGATATCGTGTTCTTTCTAAACTTTAGCCTTATATTGCGATTCTACAGTCGCAAAACAGTGATGAAATTCGTCAACTACCACCGTCGTAAACATTTCGAGGAATTGGTAGTTCTCAATCATTCGGAGCTGCCTTAATTTCTGTCTTCGTGTGACCATCCGCTCAGTATTCATCTGCCGGACTGACGTCACCTCTAATTCCATTTGAGAGGCCGCAGGAACGCTGACGTGGCAACAGGTCTCACGAAAAGGATGCCGAAAAATTCTTCTCCGTCGCCTCAATCTCTTGTGGGCCAGATGCGTCGACGCGGGGCGAACGTCTACTTTCACCGCTTTGTCCGTCTCCCGCGTCCGCTTGTCCACCGTGTTCACGCCCGCCGTCGCTTCTAAAATGAAGGTCGGACTTGCCATCTCCCACACAACATCATACTTCACCCGAGGAGTCTGCATAAACCATTTACCACTAAAAATTATCAGCGTCAACTCGTGTTTTCATCTGCTTACATCTGGCACTATAAACTCAAAATCGCTTCACGAATTTGGATTCGTATGTTGACTCGTTTCCTATGGACGCATTTTGACCATGTCTGATTTTTTTTCAAGCATTGCAAATAGTTTTAAGTGTGAGAATCGTACGCTGATTAACTGAAAGTGAGTTTGCTGTGTGAATGCATAGCTTTTTTTTTGAAATTTTAAAAGCTTCAACGGTTTTCACCACTATATTCCATAGGAATGAGTACTGTTGAGTTTGTAATTTTTCCCTGTATTCAGTCGTCGTATTTTCACTACGTTTTATTTTATAATTAGAGCCACTCATACCACTTTATTTGCTTTCTTTTGCGATTCCTTCATTTTCTTTGTGTGCATATCGGCAGTTATGTTTATAGGCCATGGGTGAAGGATGAATCACATCTATCACTAGGGTTTAGGCACAAAGAAGCACCAAATATGATCGGGAGAAGGGATAAAGATTACGAGATGAAGAGTTGAAAATCTACAAGACATGCACTTCAGGAATGAGCTCTTGATGGAAAGTTAGGCATAAGGGAAAATATATAATGGTAGGGGAGAAAGTAGCAGACGGACGAAAGCTGAGATTCTGAGGGAGAAAATGATAGAGAATACTGAGTTTTAGGAGAATAAGAGCTAACGATATGAACATTTAGAGGATTTTAGGTTGCTAAAATTTCTGACTTGTATCCATAATGTATTCCACCCCGCGATTTAGAATCCGTTTACTAAATCGAGGGGTGTTTCGGCTGGGTAAAAATGAAGGGTTCATTAAAGGTATGGTTTTTGGGGTATATATTAAAAGACAGGAGATTTGACCGTTGTTTTCCTAGACAATAGCCCACCGCCTAAAGTAATGCGCCATCATACACTCGCCATGACGGTTATCATAATTTCCCGAGAAACCGGATGGGGAGGGTATTACGGTCTAAGACGGATGGCATGCAAAAGGAAAAACCGCTAGTGAATTAGAAGGGAAATCGCAAGAAAAAAAACGAGTGGAAGGAAAATTATCAAGATAATATTAAGGAAAACTAAAAATATAAGAATTTGGGCTAACATTTTTTCTTGAACGGATTGAGGAGGCTGTTTTAAAAACTTCATCAAAGTTATCCCATAACATTCAACGGAACACTAATATTTTTATTATTTGAAAATGAACTGCGGAAAATAAATAAAGGAAACGTACGGCTTCAAGGCTCGCGGCATAAAAAAAACACTTTCTGAACTCAACGGGGTAACACTAGTTTCAACCCACAGAGTCAGTCCACTTCTGTTATCAACGAATTTTCACTCGAATAAAAGAAAATCAATTTCGCCTCCGGGGAAAGCGTGGGATGACGACGCCACCTCGTGGACGTAAACACAGACTTCGGGAAGGCCTATCGCCGAGGCGTGACGTAGACTCACGATTATGACGACGATTACGAGTGGTCCGGCCGCCCGCGTAACACCCACGGGGAGAATGCGAAGCGAGAGGAAAAGATGGCGGGAGGGAGGGAGGGGACGTGGAAGGCAAAGGCGTGGGGGAGGCCCGCGTGAACACTTTCACCTCGCGTCAAGCACAAGTCGGGCCCGCCGTCAAATAAGCTCTAAGAGTCTTCCACACGCAGTCACCATACGAAACGCGGTGCTCTTTCGGCAATCTTACCCCCCTCCTCCCACATCCCCGACGCACCCCCCCTTCGCTCCCGACCAAAGAGATTGAAAAAAAAGACAAGGCCATCACTTTCACTTCCACCGACAACCTTATTTAGCCCACCCTCTTTCTCACGCAACCCCATTTCCGGCAACGCAGTAAGCAAGATTCTCTCCTCCCCCCCCCCCTTTCCCTCCCTCGGACGACTAAACCCACTCATTCCACCCCTCGACTCCCTTCCACTCACAGCTTTCTCCCTTTCATACGCCTCCCACGTTTTATTTATTCATTTTATTTATATTATTTTTTTCCAAACTTTCGCACCCAACTTCCCAAGCACTCTCGCTGTCCCGTCGAGTTTGTTGCCAAACAAATGCCGACGTCAAGGCGAGTGCATCGTGCGGGTGTTTTCGCGAGCAGCGCACCCACACCGAACGCGGCGAGATGGGGTGAGATTTAGGGAAACTGGGCAACGATTTTGTCGTAGATTGTTGGTATGCCTCCTTGGTGAAGAGATCCTATCGATAATATCAGTCAGCGACGGTTGAAATACCTTTTTTTTCCTCGGGGAAGTTGTTTGCGAGTTCGTCGCTGTTTGTCCCGTAATTTCTCCAAACGAAAATTTTCACGCTAATGTTTATTTCCTGATTTTATGAGAATCGCACATGTCATCATGGTAAGCTCAAGGTGATAAATCCAAATGAGCGATCAGAGGGGACCGTCACCGTTCATTACATAGTTGAAGTGCACAAATACGTGCATTCCGTTCCATCGTCGTCACCACCAACAAAGAGTTCATTTTGCCAGTAGATTATCGGGTAGAGTTTTCTTGAAGAGTATGAATTTCTCCTTGCAGGCCAAAATCGTATCATTATAAAGTGAAGATAGAAATATTAAGTTTATTCTGTTCCGTGTCAATAAGCGCAAATTTTTGAGATTGAAAAGGGAAATATCGTCACCACAAGACAATTTTTTTCCTCATTAAAAAAAGGGTTTATCAGAAACCGTAAATATTTTACCTCTGGCCCCTCATATATGGACACATGTGACGTAGTACTACGACGAAGACCGTCGGACGCGGTTCGAACCTTAAAAAATATCCTTTTTCACAAAAAGGAGGATTTGAACGCGGAATCCGAAGGCCCAATCGGCAAGCAAAATGCACAGCAAATAGGAATAAATTACTAAATTTGCATGAAATTAATACTATCATGGTCGACACTTTCATAATTGTTTACGAAACATAGAGGGAGGAAACTTGGTCATTAAAGCAAGATGATTGGCATAGATTGGAGGCTTTTGAGATTTGGGTGTGGAGAAGGATTGAAAAGGTGAAGCGGACAGAAAGGAAAGCAAACTAAGAAGTACTTGGCATTGTGGGGGAAAAGAGAGGTTTATTGGGAGAAATATAAAGGAGGGAAGAAAAGTGGATGAAAAGTTTTTTTATCCGCGATAGAATGTTGAGTACTGTGATAGAGTGGAAAACGCTGGGACATCAAGAAAGGGTGAGGAAAAGGATAACAATAAGTTGAAAAGAGTGGAGGGGAGGAAGTATGCGGAGTTGAAGAAGATTTTAGTGTATGTGGGGGTCAGTTTATGTTTCGTTAGAGGCTAAGAGAGGAAAGGTTAAGACGGTCCAAAAGAATTCTCAATGGAGATATTCCTCCTTTAATAGCGTGTGATCAGATTTAGACCAGCAAGATTATGAGTGTTCAAGAAATCGAGAAATAGTGAAAAGGTCAAAATCTTAGCACTTAAACCAGGCACGTTTTCCGAACCCCACTACTTAAAAATAGAAAATTTTAAAAAATATTATAACAATATTTATAATCGACAATACTATACACCTATCGATTTTTCATGCTCTCGGCTTTGATTTTTCTGCTGTATTTTGATGTTGTGATTTTGGTGTTGATGTTTCTGCTGTCGGCTGATGGATATTTCATACTGTTTTCTCCTTGGTAGTCAATCATAAGGAGCTGAACAAATAGAGGTATGTAAATGAGAGATGCTCTCTGCTTACGTGGAATTTAAGACCCTGGTAATATAATCGGAGGGTTATTATGCACACCACGATTAAATACCTAAAGTGCAAATGCTGATGGTTCGCCGACCTTTTTTTTATGAAATAGTTTCATGAATATTTATCTCTCATAATTTAAATTGAGAATAATTTAAGAAGTACATGCTGATGGGTCTAAACTTTTCGAGAATGACGTTCGACGCTTGGAAAAGAACATTAATGCATCAGCAAGGTATTTATAATATTTTCAAATATTTTAGCACCTGTCACAACTCTACATAATTGGAGAGGATTTGCCTTTCCTGTTTTCCTGCCTCCCCATGATTCGTATTTTCAAGAGATTAGTGCTTCTGTAGGCGGGGGAAAAATCTAGGCTTCATTTGCAGAATTTTTCGTTCGATAGGTATTGGGTGAAATGACTTTCCTTGCTGTCGCAATCCATCTTAAACTTTAAATGTTAATTCCCAGCCAAAGGTCATAATGGCAAAAATATTTTATGAAAGAAATGGACGCCATTTCTCTCGAAACGTGCAAAACGAGGAGTTCCATGATGTACGAATTAAAATGCTTATCTCTCTGCCAATAACTCTCAATTCAACGGAGAAAAATCAATTATGTGATGGAGAAATCATGAAATGTTGGAGAGCCTTTAGAAAAGAATTTCACGGAGTGAAGTCCGAGAAGGGTAAAAAAGAGGGATTCTGGGTAGATGCAACAAATACAAATCAACATTCATTTAATAATAATGTTATATATTATCAATAATAAAATTAATATCAACCCTACATGAGCTCACTATCAGTCGAGTTTGATGATTTGATACAACTGGCACTGCCCTAGTCGCCAATCGAAAGAATTCAATCGTTTCAATCAAATTCCACGTCTCGGTAAACCAGTAAACAGCGCATTCCTGTCTAGTTTCCACTTCGAGAAATGATGAACATTTCATTCAAGGTATTCCACCTACTTAAGGTAAACTTTGGATGGTCCCTAACGACTATTTTCTTTTTAATTTCACGAGAAATTCTTCTTCATTGCCCTAAATTAATTTCTACAGTAAGGCGAAAGAGGCAGTAACTAAAAGTTAACACTTGTTATTGCTTTTTAAAACTAGTTGATTTGGACATGCATGGTTGGATGTAATGCCATACCTTTAGATATGATTCCTTTCACAAGCGTACATGTACACTCACACGACGAGTCTAGGGACTTGAGTGCCACCTGATTATTACTGTATGCCCACATTTTCATTAATAATAACAACAATTAATAACAATAATAATTAACAACACTCAGAAATCTACCGCGAGGGCATGTGACTGGAAGTGTGGAACACCAGGCAGTCATATATGAACAAATATGAGTTCACACCACAGTAATCAATCCGAAGGTTGGTGTGATAGGTAAGGGTAAAGCTCACCCTAGTACTACTCGTAAAGCCAACGGTGTATGAAATTCATACATCAGGATGGGGGGGGGAGGGGTAGTTCCTTTCCTGTGGTGTCCCAGGAAGAGATGGTTCCCGAAAAATCAGACAGTTTTGGTGAAACTGAAGGTCCCCAGAGGCTTCATCCGGAATCAAACCCGAGTTCAGGACTCCGAAAGCAGTCTACTGCTCAACCCATAGGTTCACTATCACAACCTCATTCCGCAGAAACGAAAACAAATTGAATCTTCGTGGTACAGCGTCAATTACTACGAAGATTAAGCCTCAACATTCAACTGGATAATTTTCCTTTCCAGTTCTTCGTAACCTACCTGCCTTCACGCTGCCCAAAAAGCCTATTCGCTTCCCTCCTCTGTCTTGCTACACCAATTCATTCTTCCTTCTAAGACGGCCTTCGACATTCCACCACTCCTCATAACGAGTATTTCCGCCACCTTCTTTTCCTACACTTCTCGGATTTTCCCAAGCAACTTAAACTTGTTTAGTTATTGATATTTTCTGAACGATTGCTTCCAAGTATCGGATAACTACAGTTTTTCCGAAAGTGATCTCGAAAGTTAATGGTAGACATGGTCCACCTAGAACACATGAGCCGACCTGGGCCCCGTTTCTCAAAGCTACAAGTCGTTATAAGTCACGAATGTAACATAAAACTTTCCTATTCGAATACGGTGCAATCTAAGGGAGTTATAAGTGGCAAGTCATTTATGGCCATCAGGGATTGTAAAGAATATATGGAATTGTAAAGTGACTTTTAGATTCGAGAAATGGTATTCGATTCGATAAAAATCGATTTTACGAAACAAACGCTGCGGACATCCGCGGTTTCCCATTTTCGCCGCAAAGTCACCCAACATGTACATTTTGGCACTATTAATATCTCAAGGGTAGATTGTTATCCACATAAAGGGTATGTGGGAGGGGGTGATTTAACGCCGGAATTACTGGCACATCAGAGCTTAACTTTTTCCTAATTGCTAGCTACTAATAATTAAGCAAAATAATTAAAATGATGATAATTATAGGAATAGAAACTACGGTATCTAAGTGGCATAGCAGGAGTGACAATAAAATAAAGGTTAAATGAAATAATGACAACGTATTAGGTTACTTACGATGCGAAAACAAATACTATTTTACATACAGTGATCGTTAGGGTTTATTTGTCGGTTTGAAATTATTTCACTCGCCATTGAAAATTTGACAATGCCATTAACACTGCAAGCAGTGCTGATCAATCATCGATGAATTAAAATGTGTTGCTTGAGTATATGATGTCCATTTGTCCAGATTGTTGAGTCTTTGAAAAAATACATTTGTTTGCTGAACCTTTTAAAGAAATTGCGGGCAATGGTGCCAAGTCGTGGAAAAAATCCAAGGTAAGATAAAAGGTCTTATTAAAGTATTAGTTTCGTAAATCAAATCTTATGTTTCGACGGTCATTTATAAAAATAAAATAATGGATATTTTAAGTTAATTCTGTCATCATAGTGAAGATGTATTAACTACATTCACCGCTCAGAATGCGACTCTGACATCGACACTGAAAACAGTGCTGAACGATCATTGATGTCCCCGGCACTCGACGGACGTCGTGTATCCAGGACCGTTCACACACTCAGGGAAAGTCACTTGGAGTCACCCTCGTGGCCAGTGGTACACTCAAGTTGTGACAAGAGGGCACGTATTTTTTTAGGTAATCTACCGGTTAAGGTAGGTTTTTGGATGGGCACAACTATCAAATAAATATTTTGCAACTCCAAACAAAACCTAATCCCGCTACCTACTCTACATCAGGCCCCTCTTCATCTCTGTGTACATCTTTCCTCCCTTCATCCCGTCCAACATCCCTATCCTGTCCCTGCCCTTTCCTCATTTGCCTAGCACTCTCCCCTCTATTACCTTCTTCAACATCCCTCTGCCGCCAAATACACCTCTCATCCATTTTTCCTGCCTCCATAGGATTTATCTCAACAAACCCCTCTCCTCACCCACCATCTCCAGGACTTCCTCATTTGTTTTCCTTTCGGTCCATTTCACCTTCTCCATTCTTCTCCACACCCACATTTCAAAAGCCTCCAATCTACGTCTATCCTCTTGCTTCAGCGTCCACGTTTCCGCGCCGTACGCTGGAGGAACCATTTGGAATTGACTGCCCTCCGCGCGATCTCCCCTCTTCTCTTCCACTTTCTGATCGTTCGTGCACTTGAATCTTACCCTCGGGGACTTTTGCTCGCCGATGTAGAAACCGCAAGGAATTCGGGGCGTGGGAGTTGGGGCAGGGAGGGAGTTCGGGTAAGACACTCGAAAAAGAAAAAAATAACTCCCTTTCACCCTTCTTAGTGTCACTGATAATCTCGCGCCTTGAGGTGAGAGAGAACGCCGAAGGAAACTATTTACCAAGATCACATGCCGTTGTCTTTCAAGTCGACGTCATTACTAGCCTCGTAAGGGCCGTTGATGAAGGGCTATCTCTACCCTTGGTAAACATGGTTCAACGAGTTAACGAGGGTTCCAGATTAGTGAAGGTGCGACGCCTGGTGCTCGGTCACTTCACCGTGAAAATACAAGGGTGGTCCCAGTCCCAAGTACTCGACCTGACCTAGAGATGGCGGTAGTTGTTTGAAAAATCACTGTATTAGAAAGTGCGTAATCTATAAAGCATATGTTTCAAGTTCGAAGTGGCCACTTTGTTTAGTATTTGTTTGGCAGCCATCAATAGTGAACGTTTTCAGTGAATTTCTGAAAATGGAGAAAATTGGTCATCTTTATGTGAAACAATACTTTCATTTGAAAGGCCTGAGCCCAACCAATGTAAAAGTTGAACTGTATTCTACTCTGGGCGAGTCTGCTCCTTCGTTTACAACAGTCAAATATTGGGTAGCAGAGTTTGAACGTGGCCGTACGAGCTGTCAAGACGAGCATCGTATTTGGTCTACCAAATGAGGTGACGTCTCCAGAAACGGTGAAGAAAATCCATAAAGTGATACTGGATGATCGCCGACCGAAAGTGAGCGAGCTAGCAGCCATGGTAGGTATATAAAAAATCGCATTATAACCGAAAATTTGTCATGAGAAGCTGTGCGCAAGATGGGTGCCACGTTTGCTCTCGATCATATCAGGGGGAAGGTAGTGTCAGACTCATACGCCCTATTCTGACGTTAACTTAAACGTACTTCCCGAGCTTGTGTGATTTTCTTTCGTAATTTATGACGAAATCCGTGAACGTAATTCTGAAGACATTTATCACACATTATTCATTTATCAATCAACGTATCAAACACTCGTGCCGGAATGGAACGAAGCCCGAGTTGTTCTCATGTGTAAAAGAATAGATTAGGTCGGACTCCGTTCGTTAATTGTGAGTCAGATTAATACGGGGGAATCTCTTTTGCACACGAAGGAGATTGGTATGCCACGAAGAAGACTTCAAAGATGACGACATTGCCACACACCTCATTGACTGCAGTTGATTTTTAGGCTGGCCCAATCCGGATAACTTTGCATGGACAACCAACCCCTCCACCGCTCCCTCATGCCATCAATGTCTCTTATTTTTCCCAAAGTGAAGGACAGATCATATTAAGGAGGCGTTTTTAAGCATGCGAGTTGGCCGCTTTTGCGAAACGATCGCGATTCGCATCGATGGAATTTCAAATGTTTTGTTACGCGGTGCATAGTCATGGAAACGCTTGTTTACATCATCGAAAATGTGTGCCAGGCTGTTCGGAGATGGAGATGGTGACAAATCCCAACGCCCGATTCAATGCTATTCCGTAACGAAGCGAGAAGTAGAAAGCAGGGGCTCACCTATTACGTCGCGCCGGCAGCAATGTCGCTGGTCACCGAGGATTGTTTTCTATACTCACAAGATACCCCGTGAGCCGGAAAAAGGGCGTGTGGCGGTGGGTGTCGGGGCAACGACCATTTATGTATTAATTTGAATACATATCGTATTTGCACGTAGACATAAATCCACACACACGATTACAAACATGCATGCCTATCAACAACACGCCGTAATTGATCTGTCCAAGCAAAGTTTTAAATTATCGTTTTTTAATAGAAACTGTAGGGGTGCTTGAGTTTAATATTGTTTTGATAGTGTATCGAGCAGAGAAGAACGAGCACTTTAGACATCTATCTCTCTCTCATTTCATTCCAGATGGTTCAATCTGTCAATGTAATCACTATTCAGTGTAATTGTGACAGCTGCCTAACAAGCTAGTCATTTCCTTGTAAGTAACTTCATTCCTTCACCGCTATTTACGCTGAAGACTTCTATAACTTACTCCTCTCAGTTTATCCTGAGATTTTTTTGGTATAGCCTTTCCCTTTAATGACTCCTTCCTTAAGGGGATTACTTAAACAATTTTGCATAAGAATGCTTTCAATTAGTTTCCCTCTTTTTGTAGAAAAGAGGGAAACTAATTGAATTCTATACTCCATGGCTTTCTCTCCTATTCAACTGTTCAAAGTACTTATTCATTTTCGATTCGCTCTGTCCTTCTTGCTTTCATTGTTCTTCCCTTCTTTTGTTTTGCTACTACCATCGCTCAAGTCCCACTGACTCAGCAATGCCACCTCTTTGAGGAAAGGTCATTAACCTAATGTTCCTCCTAGTGCCTTTTGTCAATAGCAGTTTCTTCTATGAATGTAAATACTATAGTACTTGTGTTCTAATATACAATTAGACGTAAATTACGCTCTCCCATTAACAATTGCACCCGAGAACAAGTCAAATTAATTCCCTCTTCTCCTTGTCAGTGTCTTACATACTCTCCTCTATTCCACCGCTCTTCATCTACATCTACACAATACCCCGTAAGCCGCCGCAAGGGCGTGTGGCGGGGGATGCTAGGTCACCACGTGTAAACTAGAATAACCCCACATATCACACCAAATCATGTTACCTCCAAACAAATATTAGTTTGTTCATGCACTCGACAATCCTTAATCACACGAAAGAAAGTGCTCATATGCAACAATATTTTTAAACAGGATACCTATATTCAAATCATGCCGTAGAACTGTTAAAAAGATTGCTCTTGCTCTATTGATAAAAACTATAACATGCGGGAAGAAACATGCAAGGTATCAACAAATATATACACTACCAAATCTAATTGTGTCCAACGTTATTGCTGTCATGTCTGTTATGATCTCTAATAATTCGAGGGAAAAAACGACCTTTTAAATCTATCCGTTCTCCAATAAATCTCCCTGATTTTACGTTGGTAATATGATCAACCATAGTGTGTGGGGGCATCTAATATGACCTTAGAATCCTCAGATAAGTGACCTGCCTCAAATTTACGCAGTAAATTCAAACTTTATTTAAGCCTATGGTCAACTACTGGCTCCTACGTCTGGCTTAATTTTTCCAATAGTGTCATGACACCTCTACCTTGTTCATAACAACTAACTGTGCGTTATTCGAAGTACTCCTGCCTGTTCTAGTCGGTATAGAAATTAAGTCTTCGTCATTTATCTTTGAGACCACATGCGGATGCTACTTCACCGTCTCAGGATCTTAAAAACGGTGAGTTCCTCATCTAAAACTACACAATACAACGCAAGCCGCCGCAAAGGCGTAGTGTGGGTAGAGAGCATGCATACGAGCTCGTACAGGGCATGTACGTATGTGTACGCGTGCTTTTACTATATATTTTCAAATGCATGTCAACATCAGTATCAATCCCAAGATTGTTTTACTGCTGCCGTCTATTCTTCTCTATTCCCTATACGTCCTCTCATTCCCTGATACCTTCTCTGGTTTACGTCTTTCTTAACTTTTCTCATGGGCTTCCGATTTTTCCTTCCGTTAGGTTTTTAACCCATCCACTGTGCCTCATGGGGTGTTCAGCCCATCCAGTTCTTCTCTGCCGTAGATATCTCTGATCAAGAAAATTGTTTAGCAGAAGGGAAAATTGAAAGGAAGATTTCGCGTGGAAGCCCAAGAAAACATAGCCTTTGTCAATGTCTATTTTGCTCGCTCTATTCGTGAATCAAGGCACTCACAACCTAATTCCCCCAACATACTCGTCACACTTACACTCTTCTAGAAGCAGTGTTTGAGCAATCTAGTGGATTTTCTGTTAACCTTTTCCAAATCTTTAATTACGCTGTCTCCCATGGATCCCAGATACTTACCGTATTTCCCAAATGTAGCCGAACTAAGGCAGAAGAACACGTATCTCTTATATTTTAACTAAATGCTCCTACATACTGATGGAAAATAGCTTCTTTAAGTCTCATCCCCATATTCTTCTGATCTCTGTGTCCCATGAAAAGTTTGATGTTAGTGCAACACCCAAGCAATTCACTTTTTTATGAATACTTCAGCAGTACTTTATAAAGTACATCTCTTTTATTTTTCTCGAAACTTCAGTGCTGTCATTTGCTGATATTTATTTCCAACCATAATTGCTAATACTACTATGATATCTGGTCTAAATCACTGAAGAGTATTCAACATCTACCGGTGCACCTATTATTCTTTAAATCCCTGTCGTCTGCAAATAATCTAAGATTACTGATGGATTTTAGTACGGAAAACGATGTATTAACAAGTGATTAATATTATGTTTAACTCTCTTAACTAAAAAACTTCTAAAATTTCTTCCCGTGCACAGTTCGAAGAGTGTACAATTTCTCTACACTTCCCTACAAAGCAAGTGAATTGCGCAAGAAATACATACGTCTTTAAGACATGGGAGTTTTTATTTGAGCTACTTAATGGAAAAAAATTATTTATTACTTTCAGTTAATATTGTTTTTTTTCATCTTCGGTGTTTCAAATTTGTCATTCGATTCTTTTTGCGTGTACCAATATCTTACTTTCGGCGATGATAGTCTCGTCACAAGTTTCTTCTTCAAAGCTAAATAAACCATACTTTTTGTTCTATTAAAATTATCGAACTGAAAATATTGTCTGCTCAAAGTCCTATCCTGTTCTAACCAAAGCTAATCTGCCCAAAGTCCTAACCTTTCCTGATGTCCTATTCCCGCTTTCCGTTAATGTGTTTCATCAGGTGGGAAGTTTGAGCTTTTTGATTGAACTTCTGTCCTTACCAGCTTCACCTTCACTGATGGTGGTCACCACAGCCTTCTAGCCAAACTTCTAGCGAACAAAAAAAATTCTCCAAGTATGGCAGTCTCATCTCCCCGTCTGGGAGCAGACAGAAATCAGCCCGGGAATTCGAAAAGATGAAGAGCGAAGTTCCTCTTCCCTCGTCGTTGGTGTTGTTCATGGATTTTCTGCAAGTCAGCGTGAGTGGACCGCCTGAGGCAGGGAGACAGGGGGGGATAGCCAACGCGGGGGAGGGAGGGCATAATTCTCTCGGGGGATCGAGTTGAATGAATCCGGTGGCGGCGTCTGTCTTCGGGCGCCGCTTTCCCTTTCCCCAGGAGAAGCGAAAACCGTTTGCTTTCGCGTAGAGTGGGATACTCGTTCGGAGTTATTTCCGCGAAGCGGACATCTCAAAACTAACAAGGTGCACTCATTCCATCCCTCCCCCCACCTCCCTAGATCCGTTAACCCGTTTGTTAGTTGGTTATGGGCCAGGTTCGGTTGAACCGAGCAATTCCGGGCTTTGGAACGCCGAGGGTGATTTCCTGATTTGAACATTGTGTTTACATTCAGCCGGTGAATACTCGTACAAAGAGCCCGGACACATCTTCATAACCAATCCGACCAGAACCCAAAAGTTGAGCTTTTTGATTGAACTTCTGTCCTTACCAGCTTCACCTTCACTGATGGTGGTCACCACAGCCTTCTAGCCAAACTTCTAGCGAACAAAAAAAATTCTCCAAGTATGGCAGTCTCATCTCCCCGTCTGGGAGCAGACAGAAATCAGCCCGGGAATTCGAAAAGATGAAGATTTCACACACACTATAACATTTAAAAAAAAGCCACAAAAAACTGGGATATTGGCTCTAAATAAAGGAAAATATCTTACCAACATACTGTGGTTTTAAAGCAGTAAACAATGAATTTTGCGAAGACGATTTCTTTTTGTCATTTCCTAGTTAACATTGCGCGTTTTTCATGATATGACAACTGCAAGAGATGATGATGTGCCACGTAAGGTTTCAAAAGAAAATCCATGTCTCCTGTCATCTAAGCAAGCCTATAAGTACACATTTTAAAATGGAAAATGATGTCTTCAACCTCGTAGAAGCTGAGTATCTTAAAAAAGTTATGCGACAAGGAACAAAAGCAATGTCAGCACTGCCTCCTTTGAGATTTTTCTAGTTATTTCTAATTTTCTTCAGATCTTAATATCACTCGACACATTTTTGTGTTAGAATCTCTACGTATTTGTGAAATTAAATGGAACAGTCAAGAGTGGTGTTTTTGAACATAGGAGCCAGTGCAAAAAAATTTAAAGGAAATAATGGGATTTTACAGAATTTCTAGGTTCTGGTTATCATAATCTTTTTAAGATGATAAAATATTCATCATAACCAGTATTCCAATCCGAAAATTGGCTAGCTGAAGCCTTCCACAGGTTCTTTTTTAATGAAAATGAATTACGCTCTGATAGATCTCAAATGCAAAGAAAAAAATGCGAATAACCCCGTAAGTAACAACTATGGATTATTTTAGTGACTAAGTGGGTGCAAATAATTCTTCATTAATATTTGGTGTGCTTTGGTAGCTTACTTAAAATTTCTTTGGTTCGATGGTGGAGTAGAATTTAACAGCTGTAGCGCTTAAAATCGGAAGTAATAATATCGAATATTACTTAATAAGTAAAAAATTTATTATCTGGATTGGTTTTTCTTCTCATTTTATTCTATCTGTAAGTTTTCGTAAGACTTTAATGTGTTTTATATGAATGTTTAATTTGCATTGATTTCTCACTAATTCTACGTTCGCGGTATGTGCGAATTATACCTTTAGAGATTTGGATAAATTAATCCAGTCTCAATTTTAATACAAGGTTCACTCTGTCTCCTTTTCGTTATCCCACTGCCGGCAAAGTTTATTCTCTCAAATCCGATGGTATGCAACTGTAACAACATGCACCTAACTGTTGAGTTTTCTTTTAATCTATGAATCTGAAGCATATTTCTGGTTTTTTGATTGCTTTGTCGGATTCTGGGATCTCTTACCCTCCGGTGAGTTATGCCGATTGCTCACCACGCACTTACGTGACAATGACTACCGGTGAAATATTACACACACATTATGTATTAGCATCGAGAACTTTGACTGATAATAGGCCGATTTAAATAATTCGTTAATGATCACATCCATGATTACTGAAACACCGGACTAGTTTTGTTGTTTACGCATATGATGCCTAATGCATGAAATGACTATAATTGGAATTTCAGTGTAGCTAA
This sequence comes from Hetaerina titia, assembly GCA_037158775.1. Taxonomy (NCBI): domain Eukaryota; kingdom Metazoa; phylum Arthropoda; class Insecta; order Odonata; family Calopterygidae; genus Hetaerina; species Hetaerina titia. Next base: position 84,362,134 of record CM073770.1, read on the forward strand.
CACGAGTATCGCTAGAGACTCTCCATGAGGAAATCATTAAACTTGAACGGGTTTTGGACACGAGACTTCCGATTTCACTGATGTTACAAGTTTTGCCCCAATCCACCAGCCTTTCTTAGCAGACCTATGGCCGTGGAAACATCCGGGTTCCATCAAAGGTCAGGCCATATGATTTTTTCATGGAAAACCTTCGCCAATTTGTACATTAGAGCTCTTCGCGTGACTGTTGCGAATTGCGATATTTCCTCTAGTATATCAGATCAATGTGATCACAATGGTTTTGGGGTGAAAGAGGCTATATTTTTGTCTGCCACTAGAGGTCGTAAATAATTGTAAGGCACCGAGTCCGAAATGTACTGGAAGTTGAAAATAACGCCAGCACTCTGCACTGCAGCACGTGGGGAATCGTCGATCGCGCAACACAGCACGAGCAAGTTGAGAATGCAAATGTTATCCAAGTAAATATTATCCATTGGAAGAAGGAATCGGAGGACAAACTATATCCATTGGAACAATTTCAAGTATCAAAAAAACAAATCCATCATTTAGTTTCCTCTTGGATTAGGTAGAGTAAATAAAGTTTTAATTTTTTCCGTAGGCTTATATATTTCCCTTTCATCAATTCCTTATAAACCGCCTTGTCGTTGCGTACCTCTTCCCTTGCCTCCGTGGCAATCATAGATTGTTTCACACATCTCTTTATATTCCTGTGACTGCAAGCATTCCTCATCTTGAGAGTTGCCTACTTTTTGAAAACTTCCCCAAAAGAAATAAAAATAATCACTATTTTTTTTCACATATCTCAATCTGACAACCAATCGCTCGGGACGCCAGCAATATTTTAATGGGCCGGCTGCATTATCGAAGTCTGATAGTTGGCCCAGGATATTTTACGTATGGATTGTCTTCAAAGGAATGAAGAACCTCCGGAAGAAATGTCTCGTCTTTTCTGACCTTTAAAGGGGAATTTTACATGCCGACATGAGTAAAATCCTCTACAGAGACGGAAGGAGCGACGACTCATACAAGCCATCGCACGCTTCCTTGGCGGCCGGACCCACATGACGAATGCACACATCACCACCCGACTTGCCCCTCTGAGGAAGGACACGTGAAGACATCACGCTCTAGAAGTTAGTTCATCATGGCCAACGAAAAGAAAAAGTTCGCCAATGTACTCGTGTTGAAAATACTTATTTAGTACCACCATGCTCGCGTTGTCAACAAACCTCTTCCAGGATCGCTAGTCACTAGGGGTTATATCAGTTTTCGTCTCTGCAGAACCACTTATGGATTGTCGTTTCATGAGACTGGCGAAATCGAAAACCATCCTTAACTGGGCAAAACAAGTTTCCCATTCACCTTCAAAGTGGTTGCCAATGAGTTTTCTTCGGCTGAGAGGAAGAGAAATCCTTCAATGCTTGGGACTAAATCGACGATTCCGTAGGTATACGGAAGATGAAATAGACTTAAGGATACAGGTTTTTGGAAGGCTCAACTTCCAGGCATCATAGTTGGGTATGGTTGAGTTTAAGATGGAGGAAATGCAGGAAAATTTAACGGAAGTTAGTTCGCGTGTTTAAATTTGCGAAGCAATGGGTGAAATAATACATGCTTAACGGATATGTTCAAATCAAAGTCATAAATTGGATTAGGACTTCTTTAAGTATAGCATACTTCTGAAATTGGCCAAGGATCCATCTTAGCACTGTTTCCTTGTTGCTTCGCCTAATTTTAACCGAGTTTTAAGATCCCTCCTCACGCAAAAGAGACTTTCACTTCATTTCTCGTAGAATAACTGGGCCGAGTGCGTTTCTGTGCACAGTCGAATAAGGTTTATCTCGATTACATGTCTATCATTATGTACTATCTAGATTCGAGGTTGGAAAATCGACTCAAAGCAATCACAACAAGTCCCAATGGCACACTAACCTAGAATGCTATAAAATCATAAGTCAGGAAGGAAAAATCAAATTTTTAACTTAGGCATCGATCTTATTAAGACCGTTTTATACGTGATATTACTTTACGCTTTTCCATGAAAGAAATGATTTAATTTATTCCAAATAAAGTTTGAAAAATTATTATCTTACGATCGGGAAAGAAATACGCTCTATTTCTGATTGCGGAAAAACATTGATGATCAATTGATAGGAGCACGCGGCATCCATTGCGACAAATTTGATTTAGAAATCATGTAGTTTCAAAGTTTTAAATTAAGTATATAGCCAATTTACTAATTTAATCGAAAAGTTTTCATGCAAATCAATTTAGTGAACATGAAGATTATAGGGGAAATGTTAGATTAGAGTGGTAGAAGAAAGAAGATAATAAACTTGACTGTATTAAGATAGAAACTACACGTTCATATTTACAGGATGCGTTCCAAAGGTAAAACAATTATTTTTTAAAAGTAATTTATTGAACAGATTTGCACAAACACTTGAAATTCTTCAAAGTACTGCCTTTGGACCTCTACACATTGTTCCAGCGACTCTACCATGGAAGGTACTCTTCCAGGGTGCGTACCATTGGTACGCACCCTGGAAGACGCCTTCGGGGACCTCTCGCAAGGACCACTCGGTTGGTCTTTCGTGACACGGTCAGCGCGCAGAGGTTTAAAATAATTGACGTCCTGCCGTTTCACAGCTTGGAGAGCACTGAGACCGGCTTCGCGGCAAAGCTTAGCATCCCCCTCACCTATTCCAAGTAATTTAATCCCACTCCGACCAATAAAAGCGGCGCGGAAATTTTAATTACTTTTAGAACACACCCCGTGGTTATCAACTCAAAGGTCAGATTGAAAGGTGAGGTGAGCTCACCTAGTACTAAGCCCAACGGCGTGTGAAATCACACATGAGGGAAATAAGGGGACCAGTTTCATTTCCTATGCTGCATATGGTTTCCTACGGAAGATCTGCTACCCAAAAAATCACATAACACATAGGTTTGATTGCTCACAAAGAAGATAAATCATCGTATTAATCCATAATGTAGTAATGCAGGACTTGTTCAGATTTTCACAGGAATCACCTTGTTACTATTATCATTAGCCTAGGGTGGTCATAGGGTAGGTTTTTTTATTGACACCGGCACTGTATCTACCCTACCAGCCTGTACCTACACAATATTCCGCAAGCCGCCGCAAGAGCGTATGGCAGAGGGATGTTAAGACACCAACGGTAAAACTGAAGACAACTATACCGCACCACTACACTACACTCACGCACCACGACAGTAACTCTACACGCTACTCTACTACGAAGCCCTAATTAATATGGCACTTACAGCCCATATTAAGTATTACAATGACTCATTATTTTGCTCTCCACATTTTAATTCCATTAATTTCATTCAAAATACCTATTCTGTTCCTCAGTCTCCCTCGCTTTCCCAACATTCTCCTCTATATTACCACTTTCATTATCCCATTGCCACTCAGTATATTCAACATTCATTTGCCTTGTCTATTTCGACTTTCTCCCAACAACCATCTCTTTTCCTCCACCATGCCTGCACCTTACCAGTTTGTTTTCCTTTCCGTCTATTTTATTTTATTCATCCTTTTCCACACACGCACGCATCATCAAAAGACTCCGCTTCCAAGAGTTTGCGAGTCATGCAAAACCACGATTCATATTAAAGTTTTCTCCGTTGTTTGTTTTCTTTACATCTGTAGTGACTCTTATCAACAACCCCTTCTTTACCAAACATAAATCTTCTTTTAATCCCCCCGCTATTCAGCCAACCATCGTTCAAAACATTTCCCAAAAAGCTGAATCTTTCGACCAGCTCCGGTTATGGCTACCAAATTGAATCTTAGCCTTCCTAATTTTGAGAATCTCATTACCACCGTTTTCTTGTAATTACTTCTCATCCCATACATCAGACTGATTTTACATTGTCCTAAGGAAATGACTGTAATGCTTTGACTGACTAGTTCCAATTAGAGCTTTGTCATTCGCAAAATCTAATCAGTTTTATATAACTCATCTACATCTACATCTACATAATATCCCGCAAGCCGCTGCAAGGGCGTGTGGTGAGGGGTGTTAGGACAACCCCCTTAAATGAGAACGAAACCACATGCAAAATCAACACATACATGCAAAACTACACCCACAGTAGCGTATGCCTTCATGCAAAAACCCTTTCAACTTACAAACATGCAAATATATATATATATATATATATATAAGCACAGTAATCAACCCGAAGGTCGGTTTAATAGGTGATGGTAGAGCTCACACATGTACGAGGGTAATCCGGAAAGTAGTACCCGTTCGTGAAATAAAGACACAAAAGTAAATATTAACAAACATAAAAAATTTTATTTGAAAGAGGATACTTTAAACTACTTCTCAACATAATCTCCAAGCAAATTAAGGCATTTGTCATAACGTGTGACAAGTTTCTGTATTCCTGCTGCATAGTCCTTCGCCGCCAGCTCATTGAGATACAGGGTCACTCTTTCTTTAAGTTCTTCATCACTGTCAAATCTTTTTCCTGCCAAAAAGTCTTTAAGCTTTGTAAAGAGATGAAAATCTGAAGGGGCCAAGTCCGGGCTATACGGTGGATGGTCGAAAGTTTCCCATTTGAATTGCTGCAAAAGTTTTTGTGTTATCCCAGCTGCATGAGGCCTGGCAATGTCATGAACGAGAATGACACCACTAGACAATAGACCTCGCCGCCGATTTTGTATTGCCCTCCGTAATTTCTTTAATGTTTCACAATACGCATTGGCATTAATAGTGTCTCCACGGGCCATAAAATCAATAAGCAATACACCTCGTCGATCCCAGAAAATGGTTGCCATGAGTTTCCTGGTGGACAGAACTGTCTTGAATTTTTTTGGTTTGTTTGGTGAATGAGCATGATGCCACTCCATTGACTGTCGTTTACTCTCAGGTGATGCATAACAAACCCATGTTTCGTCACCAGTAATTATGCGAGTCAAGAAAGAGTCTCCTTCATCAGAATAACGTCCCAAAAACGTCAGTGCTGCAGCCATACGCTTGGTTTTGTGCTCATCTGTAAGCATGCGAGGGACCCATCTTGCACAAATTTTTGCATAATGTAGATGGTGTTTAACAATTTCATGAACAATTGTTCGAGAAACATTGGGAAAATGCTCACAGATGTCATCAATTGTGACGCGCCGATCGTTCCTCACGAATTCGTCAACTGAGCTCACCAGTTGGTCTGTAATGACAGACGGTCTCCCCGAACGCTCATCGTCGTGTGTGTTCCCCCTCCCCATGTTGAAGTTGCGACACCACCGCCGAACAGACGACTCGTCCATTACATTGTCTCCATACACCTCCTTTAATTGGCGATGAATATCACATGGGCGAACGTTTCTTGCATTGAGGAATTTAATCACTGCCCTCACTTCACAACTGGCGGCGTTCTCAATTTTTTTAAACATTGTAAACAATCACAGAAACAACACAGGCAATGCTAGCGTCACGCAACTTGGCTCAGAGAAGGCAGACAAGCCACTGATGCTATCTGACCTCGTCCAGCGGCTACTCGCGTCGTCAGCACTTCATGCGGCACGAACGGGTACTACTTTCCGGATGACCCTCGTACTAAGCCCGACGGCGTGTGAATATTCACACATCAGGGTAGGGGGGCCAGTTCCTTTCCCTGTGCCGGTTATGGTTTCCCAGGAAGACGCGGTGCCCAGGTGCCCGCGGGAAGCAGGTGCCCAGAGTGCCTCGCCCGGAATCGAACCCGGGACCCTCCGGTCAGTAGTCCAACACTCTACCCACTGGACCAACGCGACCCACACACACACACACAAATATATATATATATATATATATGCTATCAACTAACAAACAAATTCATATTGGAATGTGGTAAAAATTTATCCAATAACGTGAAAGCTAGAATTGAGAAGAAAGAAGCCAAAATCCCACTACCACATGTACATGCAACATACAATCGTTTCCTCCCCCAAGGACACAGGTAGGGAATGTAACACAAAAATGTGTCACAATCCCAACCTGTGC